>MU380265.1:65915-125391 GCA_022495085.1 Xylaria sp. FL1042
CACGCGGTTGGTCCGCCCGGTTTTAACGGTGGGCCCGGGGCCGGTGGGTTGCCCTGTGTTTGGTTTTGTTTAAACCCTCCCCCCCCCCCCCCCCCCCCCCCTGCTGATATATCAGGTGTAAGTTTGCAACATCATATACAACGAGTCCTGCCATACGACAGGGCCGTCCTCTGCCCCAACCAGTATCTCGGCTATGTGTTATTTATTTTTCTTCTTATGCTGTTTCCTGTTCTATTTTTCTAAATGTGAGGAGTATTTTCATGTACTTCATTTTGTTTCTTTGCTCCTGGTAGATACCGTGAACTGAGCCCAGGTTGCTACTCAGGGGGATGTCATGCTTGTATCAAGATATCCATGAGTGAGCGTGAGACTCTTCTAGAGGTTTCTGTTTTTTTATCTTATTTCATACGTCTTATCACTATCATGCGCGCCTGAGGAACGTATTATATGAGAAAGAATATACATAAGCTAATCTTTATCAGCTAATTCTGCGGTCTTCGGGCACCGACATCTGGCTTACCTGCTCATCCTACGCTCTGTGATTTGGGAAAGGCGCGGTGACGGTCTTCATTATTGGGCTCCTCGGAGACAGTGTGACCTTGCCTACACAGTTTCCCGTCATCGCTATTATTCAGTGGATTTTCGTCGGCTGGGTCGTTTGGATCACGCCGCCTCTCATAAACTCTGCAAGGCACCGGTGCAGCCATAGCTAGTATCAGCGCCATGGAAGTCGAGGACCATTCCATGACAGATGCTCCTCCTAACGGGCTTGGTGCCCACAATTCGTCTGCCTCAGGGATTGACAGGGACGGGCCGGCCTCACTCATAGACGACGAGGATGCTACAATGGAAGAGGGTGATTCGTCTACCGGGGATTTCATCAAATCGATGAGAAGGAGAGGCCTGCTTCCAACGGGGTGTTGTTATGACGATCGGATGAAGCTTCATGCGAATGCAGATTTCGGTCCAACGCCCCACCATCCAGAGGACCCGAGACGAATCGAAGAGATCATGAAGATATTCAAAAAGGCTGGTCTTGTTTACACAGGTCCCGACTCGGAGCTTCTTGACATATTGAAAGATACACCGACAAAGTACATGTGGAGGATACCAGCTAGAGAAGCTACCAAACAGGAAATCTGTACTGTTCACACGGCCGACCACTATGATTGGGTCGAAAACCTCTCTCACATGTCAACAAAGGATTTAAGGGCTCTGAGTATGACGCTGGATCAAGGCAGGGCCTCGCTCTATGTCGGAGGTATGTCATACGAAGCAGCTCTCCTCTCAGCCGGTGGCTGTATCGAGACCTGCAAGAACGTAGCTGCTGGTCGTGTCAAAAATGCATTCGCCGTTATCCGACCACCCGGGCACCATGCCGAGTACGATTGCGCTATGGGTTTTTGCCTCTTTAACAACGTCCCTATTGGAGCCAAAGTCTGCCAAAACGAGTACCCTGAGTCCTGTCGCAAAATCATGATTTTAGACTGGGATGTGCATCATGGAAATGGTATCCAAAACATGTTCTACGATGATCCCAACATCCTTTACATTTCCCTCCACGTTTATGCGAACGGCGATTTCTACCCGGGGAAGCCAGACAACCCGATGATACCCGATGGTGACTTAGATAATGTTGGTCATGGCCTAGGCAAGGGTAAAAACGTGAACATCGCATGGCCCTCACAAGGCATGGGGGATGGTGAATATCTGGCAGCTTTCCAAAAGATTGTGATGCCAATTGCCCAGGAGTTCAACCCAGACCTGGTGATTATCTCGTCCGGCTTCGATGCCGCAGATGGTGACGAACTAGGGGGCTGCTTTGTTACACCCTCCTGTTATGCTCACATGACACATATGCTCATGTCTCTGGCTGGCGGCAAAGTGGCAGTATGCTTAGAAGGTGGATATAATCTCCAAGCTATATCGAACTCCGCACTCGCAGTAGCACGGACGCTCATGGGAGAAGCACCACCGCAGATGGAGATGCCGCCCATTAGCAAGGAAGCTGCAAGAGTCCTAGCGAAGGTACAGGCTGTGCAAGCTCCTTACTGGGAGTGTATGAGACCTGGCATCATTGATATACAGGAGCTGGGCAACGGCGCTTCTCGCCTTCACGATGTCATTCGCGGCTACCAGCGACAAGTACTATCCGAAAAGCACGGCATGATTCCCCTCTTCATCCAGCGCGAGGCTATATTCAAGTCCTTTGACAACCAGGTTTTAGTTACACCAGACCTTCAGTCAAAACGAAAAGTCTTGTTTATTATTCATGATCCGTGAGTTTCCTACTTCACCGATACTAAGCGTTGACTCTCGCTAATCAACGGTCAGCCCCGAGCTGGTCGCAATGCCAGATACTATTGATAACACGGTCGATCCTCATAACGGCTTCATCGCAAGTGCCCACAATGCTCGCTTCGGCGGAATATCATACTGACATCTCCGCTATAGCTTAACGGTGTTATGTCCTACATAGACTGGGGACTCAAGAACGGCTATGGTGTTGTAGATGCAAACATCCCTCACTATGTCACACATCCCGAAGATCTAGATGCTTTCATGCCACGAGCCCCAGAAAAAGTCCTGCAAAAGCAAATCGAGGAGCTCGTCTGCTACATATGGGATAATTATTTACAACTCTACGACGTCGAAGAGCTGTTTCTCCTAGGCGTTGGCGATGCTTATTTAGGCGTTAAGATTCTCCTTACTAACCGTGGTATGTATCCAGCTTGACATGTGCGCCACAGATTTGATGGGACCATGCTAGTCGTTTGCTTAGCTTTGGGTTTACTGATTTGGGCAATAGAGTGCAAAGACCGGATATCAGGTGTCGTCAACTTCGTGACTGGTAATCTCCGCCCGGTCAAATCGGAGACAGACCCCGAACTTTCGACGTGGTATAAGCACAACTCGCTCGTCTTCGTGGCGGCGGATCACGCATGTTGGAGCGACGAGGACTTGGCGAAGAAGGTGCTCAAGAGGCGATTTGGAGGCGTCAAGAAGAGCACCAAGACTGGTATCAATTCTATGATGGAGGAGCATGGCCCCGAGGTCCAGGAGTGGATCGAGGCGCGGTCGGGTCGCCATAAGAGCGGACACACTACAGAGGATGAGAGGTGACTAAGAAGACGATGATGTTTATTATGCAGGAGTAGGAGCAGGCAGAGTAGGTATATGAATAGGAGCTGCTTGTATCTTAACTCCAGATAGGCTCATGTCGTGTTGCATGTCTCATCTTTGCATGGCTTTTCCAGGGAGTATATTTTCTTTCACGGGGTCTTTGTTTTCCTGTTTTTTGTGTCATTTCGGTTAGAAACCTAAGGTATCTGGGAGCAATCAAAGAGTATATCCTATTACTATTAGCCTTATTCATTCGACATGTTTGTGATGGGCCATGGTCGGGGGTGGCCGTCATCGCATTCTTTGCATGTGAGTTCTTCTACGTCCCTCTCATTATTGTCCAGCTTGCCTAATATAGGGGATGCTGCCCATGTAGATGCTATCTAACCCCTGCACTGTATCAACGCTATTCATAATTATGGAACTCAGCCCAATGAGTAGAATGCATACCTAAACGCGTATGTAGCTGTAGGTTGATAAAGGGGTTAGTAAGCTCGCTTATAGATATATTCACAGATACCGTAGAGCTTGGGTGACTACCTAGGTAGAGATTCACTTTGAGTGAAAAATTCATCTTGTATACGCAATGATTGAATTCCTTCTAAAAGGTGCCTGCATGAATTTGCCCATGCGTTCAATTGTAGGCAACTGAAGGAGATTTAATCCCATTAAACTACCTAGGTACCTAGGTAGTTCAGGTAAACAGCCACAATTGAGGTTATTCCAGACTGTCTGCACGGCCACAACGTCTCTGATAGGTATCAAAAACGCCACAGACGCCACTTGACGCGTTTCCCCGATATGCACATACTAAGTAGACTAAGTACCTACACATGTATAGTATGGATACCGATACAGTAGCGCCCAAAGCCATAGACAATTAGTATCCAAGGCCGTAACTGGCCGCAACAACCAGTTCACAACTCCCTCATCTCTTCGCCATTCTCTTTTCTACTCCTTACCATCGTGTACATCTATCGTCCTCTCTTGTCTTCTCTTGTCTACTCTTGTCTCAACACCGCTCATCATCACCATCAAAAAGGAACCTACCTGCCTTTTGGTTTGCAATTTTGCATCGTCGATCGATTGATCCCCTTTCTTGCTTTGCAGACGGCTCGGGTTGCAGTGCCGCCGTGACAAACAGTACCTATCAAGAACCAAACATCTCTTTCTTCTGCCAGTGCTTCAGCTCATAGACTAGAAACCCATGCAAATTCCTCCTCCTTCTCTCCCTCTCCCTCTCTCCCTCTCCCTCTTTCCCTCCCACGACGGCTAGGGCAACATAGTGATCGCCTTCTCCTCCGGCAATGGATCGCGACCCAAGAAGTCGCAGGTAAGCACAAGCTGACTTTTCCTCTCTTCTTCTTCTGTCTCTCCCTTGATTCCCATCTTCTCGCAACGCAGACTGTGTGATGTCTATAACTACAATGCCTTGCTCGCGGCCCCTGTGAACCTCCATCTCACAACCAAAACATCTTTCTCTGGCTATGTTGGTGTCTGTACTTTTGTACGAATATGAGCTGGTCGTGTCTGAGCTCCAGGAGGCATTGCGACTTTTTCTCTCTATTCTATTTTATCCCGTGGAAAGCTGTGCATGTGACTGACAGATCAATGTTCTTGACTAGGTATGACGACGGGGAAGTCACTAGATATGGCGCAGGCGAATCATACCGACCATATAATTCTAACCGGTCACCACGGCGGGCTAGAAGTCCTCCACCCCGGGAACGACCTCGCAGCCCTCCGCCAGACAGCGATCGATATGTCCCCGATCGTGGCCCCCGACGTCGTTCGCGCAGCACCGACCGTTACCGACGCGACCCGTCACGCGACCGCCGAGACCTGAGAGACACCAGAGACATGAGAGACATGAGAGACCCGAGAGACGCGCGCGACACGGGTGGTGATAGCTGGCGCAGAGACGATAGAAGCCGCGCTCTGCGTAGATCACCGCCGCGACGGTCGCCTCCGAGGCGTAGTCCGCCCAGGAGAAGCCCGCCGCCGCGCAGGTTCTCGCCGAGACGGGATGACCGAGATCGCCCGCGATCTCCCAGAAGAGGCTTTGACCCAAGGTTAAACCCTTTGCCCCAACAAGACAACCCTAATACCATTCCCCTGACAAGGCTGCCCCATAGGCGACGATCCAGGTCTCCCTTTGATCGAGACCGCCCGCGAGACCGCACCCCCTCTCGTCGCTCCCCGCCTCCCATCCCGAGAGCGAGCACCTACCGTGGTCGTGATCGCACCCCGGACCGCCGTGGTGACGATCGCGCCGGCCCTTCTTCTTCTTACGCTAGACGTCCCTCTCCTCCCCGCGAATCTGCTATCAGCTCTGCTCTCCCCTCCCGTGACACATCGCAGAGATCATCACCACGCCCTGACCCGACTAGACGAGATGACCGTTCCCGTCCTGAGACCCCTCTTCCTGCTCGCCCCATGTCTAGATCATCACACGGCGGTTCTGGTGTCAGAGAGAAAACGCCACAGAAAACGCCTCAGGATGCTCAGTCCGGCCCATCCAGACAGTCACGGTCTCCTCCTCGTGGTCCTGCTGCTTTACGAGCGCCGCCCACAGGTCCGAGAGAGGGTCGCGGGTTCGGTAGTCAATCTGCTGGGTCAATAGGTCCGCCCGCCAGACCAGCCGCCGCTTCAACCCCGTCTCCAATAATGGGTCGGCAAGAAAATGGTGCTGGAGTTCCGCCAACAGGCCCCCGAGGGTTTGTCTCTGGTCGTGGAGGTGGTTATGGTCGGGGTGGACGAGGAGGATCTACCTGGGGTAGCACTATTCAGAGCCGCAATCTACCTGCAGCTCAAGGCCCTGCTTCGGCCTCTACTACAACTAGTTCCAATAGTATACCTACAGGCCCTCGAGCTAGTACCACGTCACAGTCGGTTCCATCTACCCCAATCCCGCAGGCAAAACCCTTCAATCCGCCAAAGGGACCAGCGGCGGAAAGTAATCGACCCAGTCTTGCCCAGCAACTCATCGCATCCATGCCAGCCATCGTCCCCGGCGGAAAGATGGACCCATCCTATGTTCCACTGACTACTGGTGTACTACCGGAACTACAACCTCACATGGATCGTCTCAAAGAGGAAGAGGAGAAGCTCCGAGAGGAGAAATATATCAAAGAAGAAAAGCTGCGCAAGAGTCTCGCTGCATATGAGAAGGGCGAGCGCGAAACTAAGGTTATGGCCTTACGCACCGAGCTCGCTGAACAGAGCCTCAAAAAGTTTGCCGGTGAAGGTCTTGGAGGTGCTGCCTTTTAGCCAAGATATTCTGCCAGCCCAGCTGAAGCATCATTCATGGGCCGACTTTACTTGGCAGCCTTGTTGGTCAATTGTTTGGCTATGACTCTAGTTTCATGTAGAAGCGTGATTATGGACTATCACAAACTATTCTCCCAAACTGGTCCGGAATCGAGGCTATCGCCATGTCTCAAGTCGGTTCGGAGAACGTAAATATCTCAAAGGTCCGGAGGAGAGGAGAGGAGAGGTCATGTGAGACTGGAATGTGACATGGAAAGAAATACGGATGTACCTACCTCAGAGGGGCTATCATACGCGGTTGCGTAAAGTTGCGTAAACTGAATGAAGAAGATAAAACGAGTTGTAGGATACCGGCCAGATACCTTGTACAAATAAATACCTTGTCAGACGATTGATAGCAATACATATGGACATGGATATGGATATGTTGCATGAAGTAGAAGGGTCTTAGATTCTTGTGTCGTTCTATTGCTTCCTTCCTATGTAAAGATAAAGATAAAGGTGATTTAAGCGAGGGAGTAAATGTGTCCGTGAGGACTATCAATCAATTAATTCAGCGATGGAATCCATCGATGAAATCCATCGATGAAATTCATTAATGGTTTGAATAGATGGTTTGAATCGATGGTTTGATTGATGGATGGGCTTTTTTTTTTTTTTTTTTTTTTTTTTCACAGCTCTAGTGGTATTCTCCTTCTTGTTAAGGATTACTATTTATTCAAGGACTATTATTTACGAACTATTATCTACTTTCTACTTGATAGTAACTAACAGTCGTATATCGCTCATGATATTTTTATTTTTTTTTACTAGGATCGTAAGTTGGGTTGAGATGAGCGTGTACACGCCTGAGCAAAATATCACACACACACACACACACACACACACACACACACACACACATATATATATATATATAGGGTATTGTTATTTATTACATGACATCAAATGCTGCTTGCTCAGCAGTGGCCTCAGCTATTGCACACTTACTAACATATACACATGCATGATCCATACATAATACATACACACATGATAGATATATATATCCATCCCGCAGTCATCTATCAGCCCTCCCGGGCCCTTTCTTCCTTTTATCTATCTACTACCCGACATCAACGCATCAACCCCCCTTGCCCCTTTCCCATCCACCCACCCCCCGAAATTTCAACGCCGTAGCCGCACCCGCACGAAGCGATCTCGGCAAAGAAAGGAAGGATCCACGGTAAAACGACCCAGCAGTCCCAAGCACCGCGCGCTCAACATACCGATAGCGGATCTCGAATTCAAGCCAGTCGTCAAGGTGCGGGATCTGGACATCGAGAGAAGGTAAAGCGAGGGGCTTCATCTTCGACATATCGAAAGTGCGGGGATGATCCGAGGTGGGGTCCGCTGTCATTTCGCTCTCGTAGTACTTTCGCACGAGCGCGGGCGAGAGCGGGTAGTACCGTCTGGGTTTTACGTCGTTGAGATCGAGGTCTTCTTCGAGGTATAGAGCGGGAAGTGTATACCTGGTCTTGCCTGGGGCGTACCGTTTGAGAAGGGCGCCGAGACGGTCTCGGTCTTCGGGGGGTAAGGATTCCCGGAAGGTTTTGGCGTGGGAGAGGTCGAAGGGTTGGAGGATGACGCGGTAGGGCAGCCGGTGCCGCATGCGCATCCAGAAACGCCCGTCCCAGAGGATCCAGCGCGTCCAGGTTGACCACTTGCTGTCGACTTTGTTGAAGCTGCGAGTGTGACTCTGCGGCGACCAGTACGGCGTGCGAAAACGTGGGATAGGTTGGTGTGAGGGGTAGGGTGTCCGGCTGAGGTACCAGGCTACAGATTCGCCCGCACTCTGGGATGAAGCGCCTTTATCAGAGGATGACGATGGATTAATGGGAACAAAGTGTACACCTGCAATCACGAAGGCCTTGGGGGGCTCTGATATGCCTTTTGCGTCTGGCGAGGGAGAGAGCCCGGGAAATAGGCGGGTTATGACATTTTGCAGATTCGCTAACGGTATTGTCTGCTCTTCGGGAGTAACGAGAGATATGATCCTCCTGATCAAATACCCGGCTACCTCGCGTTGGCGGTGGATGCGAGCGCTGCGGCGCGTGAGAGAAGACATGTCCCTAGGGAAGCGAGACAAGCTATATTCTGGAAATTGAACCGATGTAGTGCCAACATTTACCTCGACGTCGTGTATGATAGTCTGCGCCAATAGTCTGTTGGCCTCAGCCTCTAGTGCGCGGGCCTGTTGCTCGCATCGCCGAGATAGAGCTAATATAGAGGGCTTCTGAAGGGCAACAGGAAGAGTATAGTTTTTGTACATGTGCCTCACGGCGTTCCGCAGCGTGAGAGTCTGGTCCTGGTTGGTACTGTCTTCAAACCAGGGGATGTTGTTAGCTTCGCACGTGGCGATCAGTCGATCCTTGGGAAACTCGAGTAAAGGCCTGTATATCATGACGCCGCCGTCCTCGACATCGATGCTGGTGGGATCGACGGGCATAGTACCCCTAGTCTGGTAGAGTTCCTCGAAATCATAGCCGTCAGCCCCGTTCAAGACGGATTCCCTAAGCTCTTGGTCGTGCATCTGGCGATCAATACGGGACCTTAACTCCCTCCTTAACTTCCTGTGCTGCTTCCTAGACATGACATTGCTGTAGAAGGGTCTGGGCTCCCTCTGGTCGTCCACGTAGCCGCTCTGGCGCGCGCCGTGCAAGCCCTCGCACTCAGGGATCTCCGCGGCGGCCTTCATGCCGCGCAGACCTCGCGCACCGTAGCCCCGCAGCATTCGCATCAGCACCGTCTCGTACTGGTCGTCTTCATGGTGCGCGAGCAACAGGCTGGCGAGCCTGTGGTGGCTGCACTTGTCTCCCAGCGTCCGATACCGAAGCCTGCGCGCGACACTCTCGAAGTTGGGCAGTTCCTTGGGATGCTTGTACTGGCCCGGAATGCCCACGCCGGTCCAGGAGATGCTGTAGGCATAGCAGGGCATGCCCATCTGCCTCACGGCGCGGGACACGGCGTCGGCTTCTTGCGCCGACCCTTCACGCAGCCCGTGGTCCACGACCATGGCGCGGAAATTCGAGACGGGGTTGTCTGCGATTGTGAACTCCGAGTCGTGGCTCTTCTTGAGACGGGTGCAGAGGTAGACCAGCGCCATGGAATCAACGCCGCCACTCACAGCCACTCCTACGCATGCCGATTAGCGTCGCAGAGGGATGAGAGGTATATAGTGACAACAGCAACAATAACATACCGACGTCTCTATGGTAGTTGTTCCCGATGGTAAGGAAGCGTGGTGGCGCAATGGCCCGCAACGCCTCGGCGAACTCATGAACGCCGATGGGGCGCGCCCCCGTATGGAGGACGTGCGAAAGCGTGCCCATTCCATTCTATGATGGTGTGGCTCTAGCAGTCGTCAAAAGGAATGGTGGATGGTGAGGGTTGTGGTGTAAGTTGGATTGACCAAGCTATGCTACCTACATACATGGATACCTACCTCATTAAGCGTGGGGGTTCAATTGACACCCCGTTCCTTGCCTATCACTACGTCATGGGGCAGCAGATACCGATAAAACGAGCTCAAGAAACATGCTCGACATGGTCCTGGAAAACTCTATGCTCTAAACCGCATTCAAGACACATGGATATAGGCTTATCAGCAATACAGCTCAAGGTGGGACCTTGCATTAGCGTCAGAATTATATCGTCAAATGTACTACGTACCTATCTCCAGTGTCTCTAATCCACCTACTATTAAGTAATATCCTCAACCGAGCAACCGAGCAAACGAACGCCGACCTCGCTGAACGGGCCCCATGGAAGAAGACCCAATTGCTCCGAGGACCTCGCGACGGTGATCGCGATAATCCCTCGAGCAGTCTTCCTTCTTTTTTTCGTTCTTTCCTTCAAAAGACTATTAGGTTTCACTCTCTATTCGCGATCTCTCTTGTACATCACCATCTTCCCATCGCAGTGGATAAAGAAGACTTAGTATATATATAGGTATATATATATATATACACAGACACACACAAACAAACCCAAGCCCCTCCCATGGCGGCGCAACCACCACCCCCAACCGCCAACCCCCCCTTCGCCACGGCCCTCCTAGCAGGCGGCATAGCAGGCACGACAGTCGACCTCTCCCTCTTCCCCCTCGACACGCTCAAGACCCGCCTGCAGTCGCGCGCGGGCTTCTTCCCCTCGGGCGGCTTCCGCGGCGTCTACCGCGGCGTGGGCTCCGCCGTCGTCGGCTCGGCCCCGGGGGCTGCCTTCTTCTTCTGCACGTACGAGGGCGTGAAGGACGTCTTGTCGCGCGCGAGGCGGAGGCGTCGGGACGACGATGCCGCTCTCGCTCGGTTGGGGTTAGGAGGAGGAGGTGGTGGGGTAGGGGTAGGGGTAGGGATAGGGATAGGGATAGGAGTAGGGAGTACCTGGGCGGAACCCCTAGAGCACATGCTCGCCGCAAGTCTAGGCGAAGTCGCCGCGTGCGCCGTCCGCGTGCCCACCGAAGTCGTCAAGCAGCGAGCCCAAGCCGGCCACCACGGCGGGTCGAGCGCCGGCGCGCTGCGCGCTATCCTGGGACAGTACGGGACGGTCGGTTTCGGCGGCGTCTGGCGCGAGCTGTACCGCGGCTGGGGCATCACCGTCATGCGCGAGGTACCCTTTACCGTCATTCAGTTCCCGCTCTGGGAGGCGCTCAAGGGATGGGGTCGGTGCCGGAGACAAGGCGCCGGGTTATCATCATCATCATCATCATCATCATCATCATCATCATCATCGACGACGAAGACGGTAGTCGATGTCGGTGCCGGCGAGAGTGCGCTCTACGGGAGTATATCGGGTGCCGTTGCCGCCGGCATCACGACGCCCCTCGACGTGCTAAAGACGCGGGTCATGCTATCCAAGGAGAGAGAGAGCGTCTTCACCGTGTTACGGGATCTATTCGCGAGCCATGGAGTCCGTCCATTCTTCTCTGGTATTGGGCCCAGAGTAGCGTGGATTAGCGCTGGAGGAGCCATTTTCCTTGGTAGCTACCAATGGGCCGTCAATACTTTGCAGAGCAATCTGTGACGACGGTTCCGTGTCACACCTATCCCATATACGGCATGGGTCAAATGTAATATGATTGCATGATAACCGAAGGCAAACGCACATGCCTCGGTGTATATCAACGGCACAGGCTTAGTCATCTCTACATGATGCATTTTAGGGCGTTTGGGAGGCCATATGTACAAAACTTAGAAAGTCCCTTGCCCGTTGATACGCTGCATATAGATGTAATGATACCCTCCTTACAGACCCGATCGCCATATAATCAAATTTTCAATTCGAGGTAGCTGCCGTGACTGGTTGCACAGTCGTCTGTGGTGTTTCCGCTTCTGACGCTGTCTCCTGCTCCGGAAGCGCTTTGGGTATATCTTTTCGTCCGTTCGCCTTGTAATACAGTACAACATCATTACCCCCTTTCCAAACGTGCGTTCTCAGAGTAGCAAGACTCATGGTGTTAGGCAGCAACTACAGCTTCAGTGAGCAGAGACTCTATCAAGATAGCAAATAAGACATACCTGATCGTTGCAATATAATTCTAAATATTCTTCTGGTTTCAAAGCACTAGGGTCCGGCTCTTCTGGGGGGGTTTCAATCCGCTCCGCGACGTAAGCCAGAATCTTCTTCACTCTGAGCATCCTATTGGCATTGAGACGATTGTTGCCATCAGCAGCTATGATGCTAGGTAATGAGTCTTGCCAAGGGTGCAGTATAAACGACACCTTGACGGGATCTTTGGGAGGGATCGTGTTCTGTGAGAGGAGCGTCAATTCTGCGCATCAAGCACCATGTCAAGATCAGAGGCTTACCGTCAAAAGAACTTCTCCTAACCACATGGGAGCTTTTTCTTCAATTACGTCGGCATCCGCACCAACAGTCATCACCGTGCCACGATAAACGTCTGCACTGCCACCAGACGTCTCTTCTTGGATGATGACTTTGGTTCCGGGTGGCAACTTTAGAACAGGCGTCTCGTTTGCCAAACTAGGCGTGATCTTAGTCTCGACAGACTGATCGGGATTTTCAAGAAGCTGCTTCTCGTAGTCGTTACGGATCTTCTGGATGGTGCCACGGAAGTTGTCGTCAACTTCTTTCTCATGATTCGATGACGATTCTGACTTGTTTTCTTCCGGCTTTTCTTCGACTACTACCGGCTTCTCCGTGTTACTAGACGCCGACCGGCCGGTCTTCTTACTCCCAAATGACATTCCCATCCTAAATTTCTTCCCAAAAGGAGTGCTCGGAGACTTGGGGCCATCTTTCTCCTTGTCCTTTGTTTCTACTGGTGACTTTGGAGTCTCAACAGCTGGTGGTTCGGCCGTTGCTGGTGTTGTCACCACTTTGTAAGGCGCATCAGCAGAGCTGATTCCATTAGAGAAGTAATCCTCGCCAGACTGGTGACTTGTTTGCGAAGATCGCTTATCAACTGAGCTGAGTGGCGTACCCACCTTCTCTGGCACACCCGGCAATTGAACTGCTGGCGTTGCAACTCCTATACCTAAACCGGGTGTGGGTAAGGGATTAGAGCCGGTTCCTCTAGGTGTCGTAACTGGTGATCCTGTAGAGTTCCAGTCATGAACATTAGGTATTGGTACAGACCCAAGTATATCGCTACGAGTGGTGACCAGGCGCGTCTCTGCACTCTCATTAAGCTTCTGTCTGTAAGCTTCGTCACGTTTTATTTCCTCGTCGATGAGTCCTGAAAATAAGTAACGAAGAATCCATCTCCCAAGATTTACTGTATCAATATTAGCCACTACAATCGAAATGGGATGAATAGTCATACTCCTCTGGTCCTCCCGGAAGTCAATAGGCTCCTCCAATATCAGCTCATCAGCGTACATCTCAGCATCGAAGCAGTTGAAGGGCTCCAGGATGACAGTCAAGTTACCTGAACTCGTGTCGATAGAACACCATGGCGCTACGGCCTCGCGGGTATTGACTTCTGGCTCGACATCCTCCAGGTGCCGCTTTCCAAATCTCTGAATTACTTGACACTAGTGGAAATTTTTAGTATTCCTGAGGGTGAAAGGTGTAATGCATATGAAACATAACGGAGGCTTACTCGAATGAGATCCCAAAGTAGAACGTCCCCGGCCGTGTCAAGAGTTAACACTCTTCTCCTATCATTGAGTAGTTTATGCTTGACTAGTCCATTCTGGCCCTCAATGGTCTCTTCTGGCAAGCGGTGAATTGGCTCTGTTACTGGTACGCCAGAATCAGGCAAAATCTCTGAGCCTTTCCTGCTTATAGCAGGGGCAGCTGAATTCGGCTCAGATGTGTCAAGAAGACTAAGCTCAGGCGGGAAAGATGCTGTATTAGATATCTTCAATATTGAGTTCGCAGGGATCTCGTTTTTATGGGAGCCACTCGTCGAGATTACCGATCCCTGCCTCGGCCCTGATGTGGTGCTACTGCTCCGCATGCGCCTGAAAGGTTCTGGGAGGAGGGCATCGGGCCCTGTACACACATTCGTCCACCTATTGATAGACGAGCTAGCTGTTGCGGTCCAGATATAGTTTCCGCACGCCACGACTTTACTAACCCCATTGTGCTCCTGGGCAACAGCTACAGACAAGCCTTCGTCCATCTCAGCGGTACCTCGAGTGTCTGTCTTGACGATGAGACCCGAGCGATCACTGCTGTAAAACACACTAAGCTCAGGGTGGTCTGAAAACAGCGACCAGACACTGTCATTATGCATGGTGAATGTATACATGCATCGACCGGCGGTGACGCTCCACACTTTGATTGTTTGATCAGCGCTAGCGGTCATAACAGTGTCGCCAGCCTCGTTCACTAGTATTGCGCGAATGATGTCGGTATGACCAACGAATTTGGTAACTCCCTTGCCAGTCTTGGGATCCCATAGTCGCACAATCGACTCGGGCCCACCACTGGCAAGTATGCTCCGAGCTACACCGAGGGCATAGACAGAGCCTCTCTGGGCGGTCTCTTCACCCTTCACGTCGATCTCCAACGACTTGCCTTTACCATTGAGATCCCAGAGATATACCTTGCGGTCAAAGCCAGCAGACGCAACCCAGTCACCTGCGGTCGGAGCGGCAAGACACTTGACGTAATCTGCATGTTGGCCAATGGTGTGGGCTTCATTCTCTTGGGATGAGGGTCGCCACAGCTTTACGGTCAAGTCGGAAGATGCCGAGGCTACGGCGGTGTTGTGGGAGACAAGAGCGATGTCATTGATCCAATGGGTGTGAGCTTGGGTCGAGGCGCGAAAGGTAGTACTCGGGGATTGTTTCGTGGGGGAAGAAGCGCTATCACTCAGGTCGAGATCGAGGTTCCAAGCGCAAACAACGCCATCTCGGCCACCGGAATAGCTATGCGACAGCGTTAGTCTGAGGACTCAACCAGTGCAAATAGCTCGAGGAGGGAGCAGTGGCTAGGTAGAAGCTATGCGTACAGTACGGCGCTATCTCGATCAACGGCAAGACCGTTTACGCCGAGCCTATGGCCGCCGGAGGAAGAGTGATCGAGTTCGAGAACTGCAGACACCGCTGGATTAGAATTGACCACGGTGCTGGGGCTGTCGGACCATACATAGGGCACCAAGTGGGAAAGGGTTAGGAGGAATGGGATGGGACGTGATGGATTGGAGGGGAGAACAGGCGGGGTGGATGGAGACCAGCAGAAGCTGTCAAATAGGAGATAGGAGAGGGCTATATAAAAATAATATAGGTAGGTAGACAGAAGCTGATGCTTCAATTGAGGGGTCCTTCAGAGGCGTGCGCCGGGGGGGGATCACGAACCATAGCTTATCCTCTGACGAGCCTTCTTGGCCATGACGATGCTGAAGGTGTAAAGACAGTCATACGAGAAGCTTCGAGGCTAGATGCAATTCACTTATAGATGCATGCGCATGTGATGATGAAGGTAGCAGGATAAACCAGGATATACCGAGAAAAGCAAAGCAAGCAAATATCAAGGAGAGAGAGAGAGAAGGCTGAGCTGAAGGGAGAAGACGGGGAGGAGACGGAGAGAGGACAAGACTAAAGACGCTACGTTAAGCTGTACCTGGGTATCGACGTCGTTGTGGGTACAAAGACCGCTCTCCGTAAGATACTACACACTACCTAGGTATGTATTAGTGGTAACAGTACTAAAGTAAGGTACATGTCTTGTTGGAGGAGCAAACACCTCGAATCTAGGGATGTTGCTATACATACTTAGCTAACCAGGCCTAACCTACCTGGCAGATTCGAATCAAAAGTTGCCCTATTATTGGACCCCAGCAGTCGGGTCCGTCTGCTACCGTTGCTGCATGCTGTAGTGTAGTGCAGTGCAGTGCAGTGCAGCGCAGTGTAGGCAGGCAGGCAGGAAGGAGTCAGGGAGGCGGTCGAGATCCTGGGCCGAGCGAGATCACATTATGGCAACTTCGGTTGACACCGCATATCGCATGCCGCATGTCACACGAAGGTGCGCATATGGGATTCGACCTTACTACTTAAGTACGCAGAACTTACGTAGTGTGGTGTAGTGCTGCTACCTACCTACAGCACCGATACCAGATAGTACCTACAGGTAGAGAAGCGACAGGGGAGAGTGACAGGGATATAGGGAGAATGCAGCCCCTGTTGCAGCCCCTGTAGTGGGGATAGCGTTAAGATAGCCCCATTAGAAGTCGTTGTTCTACACTACCTAGTGTAGCTCTCCTTCAAGGGTGAAAACCCTTAGGTACACTAAGTGACTACACAACCGTACCCTACCCCATTTCCACTGCAGTAGGTAGGTACACCTGACCTGACAACTTGAATGGTATTTCCCCGCTGCCGCCCGCCACTGCCGCTATTGCTAGTAAGTACTGCTAGAATACAATGTACCACTTAGGTCAGTACAGTAACACCTTAGGTAAAGTATGTTCCTCGGTCTGCGGGGTCCACCAATCATTTCACTTTCCAACGGCTTTACTAAGTACACTACTTGTAGATCAACACGCCGAACCACGTGGGAATCTCCAACTTTTTGTCTAGCTACCTATTATTCGTACCATGCCTATAGTCTTCTTCCAAAGCCATCAACACCCATGGATATCCCCATGGTTGTCGTACATACAAGGCTTCATCAACAGACCGCTCATAACACCAGGCTACCCGAGACATCAGACACTACCTAGGTTAGGTATTATTAATCACCAATCATCTAGCATAGCGAGAACAGTATAACTATTCCTTCACATAGGGCTGAGACATGTCACGCATTTTGTACCGTGGTAATAAGTGGAACAGACAGGAAATGCATTATAAGCTAAGCTTGCCTTGTATTCGAGAAGCCCGCATCAACACCCCCTATGCACCATATTAGCGACGCTCATGGGTGGTTATTTCAATCATTACAAACATACCCGTGTTGTTCGATGGGAGCCTTACTTCAAGTTGCCGGGAGATGCCCTGCTCTAACGAGCCTCTATGCAGCCTGGCTTCGTACGAGGTAGGTAAATAGGTATTTCTATTCTACTAGTATCCGAAACATCGCGTTGTCCGGGTCGCCCCGATGCAGCCTCGCTAAGACATTATTCTTCCTCGAGACAATCCAATACTCTAAGGCGTCGATTGCTGTTTCTTTGATATCTCCAGGAATGAGTCCCGCACCTGCGCCAACGTATGGCTGTTCAGGGGTGGGGTGGAGATTCTGCTAGCTTTATCGACATTTTAGCCATGCGTTTTACTCTACGATAGAACCCAAGACATTCATCTTCTTACCAGCAGATTTTACCGATTTCACTGACGCAGAGGTTGACGACGGTATCATAGGCTTGTTCTTGTTGTTGATACCATTGCTCTGCGTCGTCTTTTTTTGCCGCCTACCACAGTCTCGACAGTTTCCTGCCACCGGTCTCATTGCTCTGATCATTTTGCAGCCCAGCAGGCCTGGTGGTACATTGGGTAGTTTGGCGGGGAGAAAGACGGGCTCCTTCAGTAGTTGGTCATCATCTGCGCGGCATCTCCTCACGATATGACAAGGAAAGGTGTTTTGGTATTCCTGGTGCTGACACTCAGGATCGCCAAAGATGCTGTAAACTTCGGTACACATGATGATTGAATGGTACGATAAGTAGAAGCTAGTTCTGATGTGAGGAGAATCCCCGTGGAAATACGTGTAGGAGTAAGAGCGCAAGATGGGTCGATTCGCCCTAACAATGGCAAGGTGTGTATTCTAGAAGACGTGTAGGACAAGAGAATGGCAGGGTCGAATGTGTATGAAACTCGGCAACCAGTGCGCGGTAATTAAGTGCTCAAATAATTAAAAGGCGATATGGCCAAGCAAACCCAACCAAACAAGGGGAGAAACAAAGGGAGAAGAAATGGAACACTGCTTTAAAAACTAAGTCTTTTAATCTAGTCGAGCTCTGACTTATATATATCTAGAGTTTAGAGAAGCTAAGGGAGTTGTTATAGACAGTTTGATTGTTCTTAAAATAGATCAGCTAGGACAATAACATAAGTGAACAATAAGTTGATATAATTAAGCCTTTGTTTAAAGAAGATGAGAATATAACTTTCTCTTTGTGCGTAATGGTTATTTTCATTTGGGGGTAGTCTACTCTAGACTTTGTATTCTTTAACCACACTATTGACGAGAAATTTATTATCCTAAGCATGACGTTCATCGATGCTTGTTGTTCACAGTTGGTAGAGCAGAAACATATTCTCCAGTGAACAATCGTGGGGTGTATCCCGCCCGATACCAAACCTAATATGCCAATTAACTGCCGTGCCAAACATACTGTCTACCACTTCAATAACTTAGTATTATTTACTTCACCACCATGAACAGATATATTGCCAACAGGGGTTCGATAGCTGCCGATGCAGTTTTTTCTTTCATTAAAAACTACACCTTACCGATCAACTTTCAGCAATAGCTTTCTCGAAAGACAAGTTTGTATTACGTATCTTTCCTACTCCGATTTCGATACGGGCCGCTGTGTTCGCAAGCAAGATTACGCTAAGCGGTGTCGGTTATACCCTTTTTATACTTATGCTGCGCGTAACTGGGGACATCATGGGCGAGCTGGTCGAGTTTGTCGAGACGCCATCACATTTCTAAAGAAACAACCGCAGCTTGAGGCATCGATCCAGGCTCTCGGGAAAGAATTATATTCTCTATTTCCATGGGATCGCATATACATATCTCACGGATGGGGTTGCGAGGAGAAGATAGGTATGACCGCGCTACACCTGGCCGCCTTCATGGGCCTTTATGAAGTAATTCAAGCCATAATCCCAGGACACAGCCCGAATGTCAAAGACGCACATGGCTGCGCCCCGATATCGTATGCTATCATGGCGGGACATGCCGCCGTTGTTGAGCAATTGCTGGCTCATGGGGCAGACCCAAATATCCACGATGATGGAAGCAGGACGCCTTTGTTGATTGCGATTGAAGAAGACCGTGTCGATATCGTAAAGCAATTGCTAGCTCATGGAGCAGATCCCCATGAGAAATCAGGGATATTCGACGAGCGACCATTGAGATGTGCTATTAGAACACGAAATCAAACTATCGTTGAGTTATTGCTCGCTCAAGGAGCCGATATTGATGCCAAAAATCTTCATGATCAGACAGCATTATCATACGCTACGGAGGCAAGATATACAGCTATTGCTAAGCTATTGGTAGCTTATGGGGCAGGTCCTAATGCTGGTGATCCAACCTCGATCTTATCAGCTACTATTAGAGGGAGTGTTGGGTTCCAAAGTGGTATTGATGTTGTATGACTGATGGAGACTTATAGGCACTCCCCCGTATTACCTTCCCAACAGGAGGGAAAATATTGTCAAGCTATTGCTAGCTCATGGAGCAGATCCCAGTAAACGGTCCCTTGTTGAGCATTATTACTTTGGTGCCGCTCCATCATGCTTAGCTACACAATTGGGCCATGAATCCATCGTCCGGTTGCTGCTAGCCGACGGAAGGGTACAGCCAGATGCCGAGGGCATGTTCGGTAACACGCCTTTACTTCTTGCGTTGAAATACCGAAGCACTGAAGTCGTCAAATTGCTATTGGCTGACATAAGGGTAAACCTTACAAGCACAGAGCGCAGCATACTGAGTGGTATGAAGCTGAGATATAGTTTCTAGGTAGATGTTCACATATGCGGTCTCGGACGGCGCATTAGGAGGAGCAGTAATCTTGACCTGGGTATCACACCGTTAAACTACGACTCGGCGAGTTCATGGTCTTTCCGGCTTGCGTGTGAGTCAGTGAGTGTATCTTGTTTCTCTTTATCATTCCTTCAATGTAGTGGTTGCTCGATCCGGTCCCTCGAAACTGAAAAGGCGCAGGCAGCATACTCTCAACCATAGCGATTACGCGACATTGAGCATCAGGTTAGATCGGCCTTGTTAGAGATCGCATCTGCTGAAATCGTAGCCTGAAGCTTCAACATAATCTATCCCGATTATTAATTGAGCCACTATCGTTCCTCATATATCTATCATGATTAAATGGCAGGTGACTTGAAAAATAGGCTTTGTCCTTTCACATTTGCATTGTCCACTTCATTGGATAGATAGCCGCAGTGAGTTCTCGAATATACACACTTACTTCACTTAATTGGGTGTTCATTATTATTCTCTCTAAAACCAGACCTTCATCCCCAAAACCCTGGACCTCAACTATATATACTCCGACCATAAAGTAGAAAACGAGGGTATTCCCATCATTCATAGTATGCGTCCACGTAATTGTCGCATAACTCATTCATCCCAATATTATTATTCTCACGGCCAACCCTCTTCGATAGCGTGTCTCGTTTATGCCATTCTTACGATTCGTCCCCGATAATGGCATCTAGACTCCCTAGAAGAGCGCGAACCTCGATCTTCGATTTGTTGCCCGCAGCTCCTTTCCGCGCTTCCATCTTGCTACCCGGCCACCCGCCCGAGGACTTGATAATCTTCAGGTCTTTACCCCTGGCCACGAGCCGTCCGCTGGTGGTCTCGGCTCTGAGGGTTCCCTCCCACGACTGCGGATAGCGGAGACCGATGCTGCCACTGGTGGATTTGTGCGTGGCATCTAGACAGTCTAGAACCTGTGATGCCGTCACTGCTGCTACTGCCTTGCCATTTCCATCGTAGAACATGGGTTCGAGAACACGTACGGCGATCGAGCCGCTGGTTGTTACCGTCTCGAGCTGTGCGGGGTTCCGCGTGGTGATCTTGTCGACGTTGATCACCGGGAGCAAGTCAAGGGCCAGGGTGCTCGCCGTGCTGTGTACTGTGATACCTTGGCCGAAAGCTAGTGCGGAGTGGACGCTGCCGGAGGTGGTGCTTACATCCACGAGGTAATCGCGCTGTGTAATGAGATCGAGCTCGTGGACGGGCTCCGTGGCGGAAATAGAGCCCGAAATGGTGCTCAGCGATAGAACGGCGGCCTTGGGGTCGTGCTCGAGCTCTTCCTCCGGCGTGATGCTCACGGTAATGCTACCAGATGTGGTATGGAGCCCCAACATGTCATACAGTGGCCAGTTACCATCAATGCTACCTGAGGTTGTGTGGACCTCGATTATCCGGGAATCAAATGCCCATGAGTCTTTCGCTGGGACGAACGTGTAGTCAGGATTGGAGACTAAGGCGTTTGAATCGGTAGATTCGCTTGCCCCTGCTTTAATACCACCAATGACAGAGTATAGGTCTGAGTAATCTGCGACATGGAGAGATAGGTCGTCGAAGAGCAGGATATCCAAGTGAATGGCTTGGAGGGAGAGAATGCCAATCTCAGCGTTCTCAGGGACCCAGACGGTACCCTTGACGTCGACGCAGGGGCGTTGTCCGGATACGGAACTCTCGTATGTTTCAGGGAGGGTGACCTTGACTTCTTGCGCCTCTCCATCAAGTGAAGTGTATAGGCGCAGATCTGGCTCGTTTGTCACAATTTCCAGCACGACTATGGTATCTAGAATCAGTACTCGTATTCATTGACGCATTGTAAGAGCTTAGAATGTGTAGGCCTCTTCAAAGACGGGACTCGCACCGACGAGAAATTTCTTAGGAATAGATGAAAGGACGAATCGAATAGTAATGTTTACTCACCACGTGGGTCACCAGCACCCTCGGTCAGTCTTCGAACCATAAACTGGCCGCCAACACGGACACTCGTGGATCCGGAATGTTTATACAGGGTTTCTTCGAACGAGAGGTTTCGAGTCCTCTCGAAGTCCACAGATAAGATCTGGTCGTCGAAGCGGTGTTGTTCACCCTGGCAGAAGTTTCCCTGAATTGGTAACCCTGGAGACTCTGAACCGTCGGGCACCTGACTCTCTGGCTCTTTGTCAATTGGTAAAGCGGGCTGCTCCGTTGACTATCCAGCATCATATTAATTTCAATCTTTTCGTATACATAGTGAACGAGAAAGCTTACATCATTCCCTTTCCTAGGAGGGGATGAAGTGGAAGTTATGCCGCTCAAGATCACAATCGATCCTATCAGCACAGCCAAGGCTAGCAACGCATACTTCCAGCTGAACCAGGCAGGCAAGCGTCTGCGGACATGTCTGGCCCAAGCGGGGGTGCCACTCCCCTCATTCACCGGCGCGCTCATACTCTCGGGTTGGGACCCGAGAAGCCTTTCACTTTCTACTCCTGATGTGCCCATAATGCGACTAATACTAAACGTATTGTAGGTTCTAGGCCTATTCCGCTCGCTGGTACTTCCAGACGGAATTGGCGAGGGGCTGTAGGCTGGCGGCGCCTCTGAATATACTGAAGGGGACCAAGCCCGGCTGGCGAATATTCGCGAAGAGCTCTGCGGTGCTGACGACTGCGACGACGTAATCTCTTGATGACGATGTGGTGGCAGCTCGGAAGTGGCTGTTGCTGCCTGCTCTAATCGGCTAGACAAATGAAAGGATGACTCCGAGGAACGACGGCTAAGATCCGCCTTGGAGTTTAAAAGCCTTTCTTCGTCCGCTTCCTGGGCTTTAGACGCACCTCTCCTTTCCGTCCTTTCTTCTAACGTTGGATCCGGGATGAAGATGTTGGGTATGCGCGGTGTCTCGTTGGACGAGGAGGAGGGGAATTGGCCATCAGAAGGCGAGAGTTGATCCGTGTAATCTTCACCATCTGAGTGCTCGCTCATTGAATACATGTTGTCTGAGGAGGGCATGATTGACTCCGGTTGAAACAACCCCCGGCGCAGTGTATGAAACTATCGCCAAGGCGATTTACTCCGATTTGAAACCCTTTCGGCACCGTACCACTAAACAACGCAGGCAGAACGGCGTCACTCGCGCTATCTAGTCAATTGGCAAGATAAATCTTAGATTCTTAGTTGTTGCACAGTCTCAAGCTACAAGATTAAAGAGAAATAAGTCGTAGAGTGGTTTAACAAAGAACGCTGACGCTAACATTTCCCAAGCTGAATTCGCGTTTAGATGCTCAGTAAGCTATTATCAGCGCTCCTACCGATGCCAAGACGTCGTACGTCTGGCGATGCTTGTTTTGGCCCTATACAGCGAATTGTGATGCCTGGATTACGACAACAGACTCGGAAGAGAGGAGTCTAGGAGCTAGGTCTACTAGAGCAAGATGAAAGGGCTGCGTAAGCTTCGGCAGGAACTACTTAGACCAAGAAAAGTACTCGTCACATCTACTCATGGCGGTCAAGCGACAACACAATCCAACGTCTCCCTTGAGACTCGAACCCCGCTGTCAGCCCCCAACTCGACGCACTTCCCCCGCTCTCCAATGTCGTCAGATGGATTGTTGGCTACCGTTGGATTAGTGACCAGTCCTGTCCTACATACTTAGTAATAGCGTATGTGGTCTGTGAGTCACAACACACTAGGTAACGATCGACTAATTTATTCTATCGACGACGATGATGATGAACGCTATCCTAGATTAGATGATTTGCGTGTGAACCCCAACGACGTGGGTGAGTTACACACTTTGTTCATCGTACGCTATCTAGGGCTGACGAACTTCTCCGCATTAGCTGCAGGAGAAGCTGGGGAAAATTGTAGGCAGCAACTTTTGCACTCTACACAGGTCTCAAGACAATAGCCAGAGAGGATTAATAATGCCAGCACTAACAAAGCTTACGTCTTGGCTCCCAAGGGCTGTCGCAGCAATAATTGGTATTATGAATCTATGCGATATATGAAAGCGTTATTCGATGCTCTGTAGTACCTATCGAAATATTCGGCAATGGTTACCACGGATTCGGTTCTCTCCGCCGTCTTAGCTCTATACTTGCGTAAGGGTGCTCTTCCAGCTAATCTTCACCTACCTATACTTATTTAGATAGACAGACTAATTATTAGTCTGTACTTACTATAGATTAGCTGCCCAGGCCGATAGTGTAGAATGGATTACCTAAGTTAACATGAGTTTTGTTTCTACGTTATCCGCTTTAAGGGGTAGTACGAAGCGTGTGTCGGTTTGAATCCCCAAGCCTCTTATCTAGAATACCTGTCTGCGTGGGTTTTCCTAGCCACCCTCTTTCAGTAGGGATGAAGAAGGACACAACAGATAGCGGCGGCCTGTAGAATGTAGAGGATGACTGGCCTCGCAAGAGCCTTTTTTTGACTTCCAAAATAACGGTTAGATACTAGACTACTCTGTTTCCATACTCTCCCCTGTCTAGACGGAGGAGCCAAGTTAGTTGTCCCGCATCGTGAAGGTTCGTCAATAGGTGAGACTAGAGCGTCTCGCATTAAATAGGATATGGTGTATCAAGTGCTGATTACATATTATCAAGGTAAGCACGAAGTACTTACATCGAAACCATAAGTGCGCACTGTCCGAGATGTTCAATGATACGTCGTTGGTAATCATGAGATGCCCGATGTATTATTTGATAACAAGGAACATCTAAACGGATACGGGCCTATCCCCCGTGGAAGGGTTTGTTTTGGAAGAGTAGGAGTCCAGATCTCAGGGATATCCGTATAGACATTTACAATATACTAAGGCCCTCGCTGTCAGGGCGAGCTATTCCTGCTAAATACGATCCATCTAGTGCGATGACTACTTGTTTACCTAAGTTGTTGTGTTCGTACTATAGATAGGAGTACTCAAGCCGGAAAACATCACAGTCGTACCGTTACTCCATTATATAAGAAGCTAAAGTCTCTGCGACTTTAATGGTATCTAAAGCTTGAGGGGGTTACGTCCCTGGGTCACATCTAAGCACCTTAGCCACCTACGCGCCTACCCAAGGTCGTTGTCCCCTGTTCTTCAAGCTCCCTACTTCGAGCCAACGAATTGACAGAGATTCGACATATCCTGTGGGCATCCGGACGAGATATGCGCCAATGGGTCATGAGGAACGGCCTTTGACGTCACGAAAGGGGAAGGTTAGACTGGGCACCGCTGGCGAGAGAGCAACCCCAAACCACCCAACGGCTCATCATTGGTATGGAAAGAATACTCTGTGGTGCAGTTACATCGTGAACGTAGCGAGTTGATGCCCGATTCTGGCCTTCGAGGCGACGACTGCACGGGTCCTAGCGCGCCCGCTCTGTCTCCGGGCGAGGTCGACGATATTCCTTGGGATCTATCGCGTGTCTATGCAGGCCCATACCACAGAAACAATGAGATCACTCTCGAAGCCGGGTGTCTCGTTCGTTATACCTTGGTGGCTTACTGTTTGATGCATCTACAGGACTTGACATGCTGCAAGACAGGACTAATATTGACAAGCCGCATGTAGTCTCGCGGACGCTAAGCTTCCCGGTTGGTAGGAGATTTGTCTCAACATCTAATAGCGCTTAACTCGAGAACGCTTACAACACATGGCGTCTTTGCGTACGTCGATTCGTCCATTTTCATATTGTGGTCAATCATAGGATACTGTGATAAGGTAACCGTCATGAGAAAGGTCTGAAGTCAAACGCATAGGTTCTGTCTCAGGGGGTACAGTTTATACTTGAATTTTGTACCTATAGCCTGCTGGCGAGCCTGAGGCAAAATTCCCCTATGTTTTGTACTAACATCGCTGCTAATTGACGGCCATGTTAGTTGAATATTGACACTGACATTTATTTGTTCCTTATACTAGGACCTATACACGGCGAAAATTACACGAAATCCGAATCAGGGCTTTGATAGATGCAAAAGTTTACTTGGTGTCATGTCTATTGTAAGAGTGAATCCATTCTGGGTACCTTCTGTACTACAGTGTGTGCTCTACCTAACATACTCATTCGAAATGCCGGCGTCTAGATAGGACCTGAAGCCAATGCTACTCTTCAGGCAGGCATGCGACCCTGAACATAGCTCCAAAGGGATAAGTTTTACGGATAGGCGCACTTGATAATCTATCAATTGGGCCCTAGATGCACATTAAGATATGGAATGGTAGTAGCCATTCCTATGGCTAGGATGGGCTGCTAATCTGACATAGTCTAGCCTGTGTAGACAAGACCATCAATTAGATTCGTGTGTATAGCTACATTTATGATTACCTCATGCTCATGAATCGGACGCTGTACTGGATGCTATGCTATACGCGTGTTTATGCCTATGTATGATGGGTACATGATATGTCATAGTGCGGATCTATCTACAGTCTAGCAACGGCTTTCCTACAAGAACATCGCGTTCTGGGACCGAGGCGAGATCTCGGGATAAGCCCTGGGGTTGCATGAGTCCATCACCGTTACCACATCTCCTCACGCTTCAATTCGTGCGGATATGTTCGGGGAGAGAAAGGGAGGGTTGGTGCATATCTACCAATTTGGGGGACTTGTCGTCCGATTATCACCGTTTCCCACATGCCCATGAGTAATTCACGACGACAAGTAAGTCTTTGTATTATATGGAGCACAATGCAATATTTCTTCTCTTATATGCTGCAAAAGACCATTAGATCCCGGCCCAGTAGTCCCGGTATATGTCTTTACTCAGCAATCTTCTCGTTGAATAATAGTGTACCATATGGCTTTCTGGCCACGTTCTGGTGCTACAGCATATGACTTGATATGTCTCAAGCGCATCTAATAAGATCTTAAGTAGTCACTGTACACTATAACCTTGGCGCTGATATGTTCCAGAGGATCCCGCCGTGCTGACCGAGCCAAGCTTGATGTAGTTCCTAGCCGTCTCTTAGGTCTTGTTGTTGCTTGCATATCAAAATTGAGATTACGGATGAGCTATCGTATGAGTCTCGGCTATCCTGTGCCGAGTTGCGTAGTATCGATCGTGCAGAAGCTTGGTTGAACAATCATCTAGAGGGTTTGGAGGTATTTGTATAGAATATCGTAGTACCTACGCCTGGATTGTCGTAACTAGAGCACCGGGCGTCGATGTGCTTTTCGTCAACAAGTGTACATGATGCAAGCACGCGTCTCGCTAGATGGAGAATACGAAATATCTCTTGCCCCGAACAGTAATTTTTTAGGAATCAATTCGCTTTGCATCAGAGAAACAGTCAAGACGATCCTTCCTTGTCCAGGACATACTGTAGTAAAGCCTAGCCAACCAGTACAATCTACTGTACCGGTATCATTTATGATGAGCACCGGCATATCTTAAGCTACACTATGCTTTCTTTCATCAACCACCGTTCGGCAACGATACCGAGGTGCCTCGACCCATGGTGAAGGCTTGAATGGTCAAGAGGTGGGATCGTGCGAATCAACTTGCGCAGACCGCCCGCTATCTTTTCCCCTCTACGGCGCCAAGGATGTATTGATTTGGAAAGCGTCGGACCGCAGATACTTAATTGCTCTAGACAGACTTGTTCTACTTGGATGGGATGGTGAATAAGGCACGCCAAGGGAGGTGGTGTCGAGTTGCCTCTTCAGGAATCAGGCTCGATAGTTAGTGTAGGCTTCATGCGAAGAAAGCCCCATCTCGGTGAATCTCGTTGAGGCTCTGGAATAAGGCTGCGATGTCAACATGCTACTGTACTCCACGACGTAATAGGTAGTAGTAATACACGTCCTGTATATTATGTAGTATACAGTATAACCCCGTGTAGCGTACATACAACATGGTCCAATTTCAAGAAACTCGAAAGATCCTGTGAGCGCGCCTGCGGGCAATAATAGCCAATGGGAAGCCCAAACGGAAGAAACCCAGGCATTCTGGCGTAGGGTAGCATCGATGAGACGTGAGCGTCAAGAGATACACTATTAGCCGGGAATGAGAAAGTTTAATGTTTGTATTTCCATTTCAGGCAGGTTGGGCCAAAGATTCGTCGGTGGGGCTTCGACCTAGCAAATGGTCATGTGTAATACTTTGAGGCTATGCGCTTTGATCCTAGGGGGGGCGTGGTGTACTACACTAGTACTACGTAGGTCTGTCTGCTTTTCACGACGCAGACTGGCTGGACGGTAAGATGTATAGTAGGTTGGGTTCCTTGCACCGAAAGAAACTAGTGCAGACTGCTTGTTAAGATCTAAGATCCACATCCCTATTCGATCTACATACTGTAGATGCTAGATAGAAGCGCTACTGTAGTTAGTGTTGGTGCTGCATTGAGGGCTTATCGTCTATTTCGGACTAATTCCGTCGTGGGCATGATGACATATCTTTATCTAATAGTATTTGGGATGAAGACGAAAAAAGAGATGACATAAGCTAGTAGGTACTACATAGAGACACAGCATATACGCACTTATGTAAGTATGTAAGTCGTGACAAAGAGGCTTTATTCACAGCAGCTCCACCATTACCTACTTGTACGATGAGCGGCGAGCAGCAGCCGTTTGAAGGAAAATCTTGGCAGAGATTAATACAAGTACTATAAGTATGTGAAGGCTGACTGGTTAACACACCGATTTCCTCTTATGCTGGACCGGCAGGAGAGAGGCTTGACGGCCGACAGACCCACAGTCATGATCCGAGTTGATGAATCATGTCGTCTCGCCATCAGAGTAGCCGACCCATTTCAATGGGACGATTGACTGATGCGGAGCGTCTTCGGAGCATGGGTTCTGGTCTCACCACAAAATTGCAAAGGCGGCTTCGTTGCAGACGGGGCCTTCGACTGCTTGGTATGGCCCCATCTGCAACGGCTAGAGTGGCTTCCTTCGGCTTTGTCTCGCTTCCATCACCGATCCCATCGTTGACCGGGTCCCGCTCGAGCAGAGTTTTCGGGCTAGTACGTAATGTCAAGCAAGGAGGCTCTCTCGGTTCGGCATCTGAATGGCTATATCAATATCTAGCGACTGTTGGTTGTATTGGGCGACCCCGTTCGTTTCGAGAAATTTTCTCCGAGTCGCACCACCACGGACTGAGCCGCCCGGCTTCGAAGCGGCTTCTAGCGGCGGCTCTCGATCTAATATGGCAAATCGAGAAGGTCATTGCCATGTTTTCGAGGCTCTATACTAGGTACACTACTTACACGCCGCTCAAAGTGCCTTGCATATCCTACTTAGGGTGTGCAATAGTGGCCGGGCGGATTACCCAATATTATTGCATAGCTTGGCTTTGTCCTCTTGTTATACAGACGTGGAAAATTTGAAATGATTCGAAGTCTTCCCATGGTCCAGACCATATTAGCTGTGTTGTAATAGAAATACATCAGCTAATCAAGACCGACAGACTATCACGTGGATCCTAGGGCTCGCATCTCTTTCGTGTATTATGCGTTATCCGGTCCTTGGAAGCAACGGCAACCATCGGGCAGGAACAGTAAAGCCGTATTTGTCGTAAGTTAGGCCCCGTACCTAACTCATATCATCACACTTACCTGCCAGCGGATCTGACTTACCACGGTCCGGGAAAGGCCACGATCGGTCATTATCATTGCCCATGCATTATGGCCAATACCACGAGTTGTGTGTTAGATTTGAAAGTCGTAAAGTCACATGCCTTGCTGACTAGTGAGATGCTTGAAATGTAGTATTGTATGTAGTATAAGAGGTGCGATGGTGATTCATAATACTATCACCAATGTCAGTCAAGGCGAAATCGGCATGCGCGTAGTTCAGCCGTTGAAAGGGTGGTGTCACGGGGTAACAATGAATTCTTTTTCCTATCGGCCTGGCCGGTCAGTAGTACCTGATCTTAATGGGCATGGTATGAGCCTTTTTCGACTTTTCCACCATTGGCAAAGATATAGCATGTTCTCTCGGATTGTTAACCGAGGGGCGAGCGACGAAGTAGTTACCCTATCTATCGGCTGCGTGATTGAGTGTTTATGGTACGGAGTAGTGCAGGCATTATTTGAGAGAGGTACGAACGGGGTGGACAAATTTCCTGCAACACCCAATAACGCGAATGCTATTGGTGTACCGGCATGTCCGGCCGGTGAGACACGAACCCACTAAGCTGCAGAGAGTAAAATTCTAGAAGACTTCTAGAAAATTTCTAGAAAATTTCCGTGACGATGCCGAGCCAGTAAAAACGGGGGATGGTGGATCCGAGAGCCTCTTTAGCCCATCATGGCGTAACTAGCGCATGTACTATACACTAGAGTAGTGTACCTTCTCGCCTGTGTAGGTACTGAGTACGTTTGTCAGGGGTCAAGGGGGGTAGGGTAAGCGACACCACCTCGCTCGCTTTCGCTGCTTGTTGTGGTGCTTGGCTAAACGATCTACTCTGTGCGATTGGTTGGCTCGCGGACGGGCTCGAAGAACTGAAGGGCAAATCTATTCCGGATGTGCTTCGAGCTTCTGCTTTCAGGACCTGAGTGTTGCTGTTAGTGGGCATTTTGCGTCAGCACTGTTCCTTCGCGCTGATGACGAACCTGGCTCGAATCGGCAGATGTGAAAGTCTTTGTGTCTTTTGCCACGATGCGCTATTCCACTGGCTAGTCACTAGTGGGTAGAAAGAGAGAGGGAGGAGGGAAAATTCTTATAAAAATTTATGAACTATGTATTCTATTGCGGCCTTTTGTCAAAGTACCGGTATACTACTGCCTTTTTTGCGCGACCTAGCTAGTGGGTGTATCGTGGCCTTCGCAATGGTTAGCTTCAGCACGGAGCTGAACGAAAAGTGTTTCGGGCAAGGCGTGAGGCGACAGCCATTAGGTAAGTAAGTGGTTCAACCTTTGCTACACGCCGCTTTTCGGCCCTACGCTACCATCGTGCAGTTAAAGCCGCAAAATGGTAACATACTGGCCACGATAGCAAGCGCTAGTAGAGAGCTGGATTTGCCAAGGATTACTTGCACTCCCTTCTTCTCTCACATCACTCTAAGAGAAGATGATACTGATGATGGCTCTTGTTGTTGGAATGGCATAAGATTCGAGGGCGAGGGCACGGGCAGCCGTACACGAACTACATCAGCAGAGCTTTGCCACTCAATATTAGTTACCTAATGTACTCATATATCTATCTGCCTTGGGTAGTATTCTTAATGTCGTACTATAAGTATGCTCTGCCAGCAGTGTAAAAGAAATGCCTTTTTTGGAGTCCGTCTCGACTGGCTAAAGCGGCAGGGCATGCGAAAGATGCTGGGCTCATCAATCTAATCAACCTCGCCGTCCCATAACGATTATTACGTAGCGCGCCTCAGTTCTACTGCTGCACTGCACTAGCATATTTCCGGCTGAAACAAGTTTCTGGGCTATTGGTATGGTATCATCATAGCTAGTGTAGTGCACTATGTGTGTCGGAGTTGCTGCGCCGCTGATCTTAACTGGCCTAAGCCCTCTCGGTACGTGTGCGTGCTCACACACGAGCATGTAGCTACTGTATGTTGGGGTAGCGTATACTACACCACGGACATGTGGGTGAGTAGTATTCCCACGTTCGCCGACCTTGGCCTCCATCCTCGTGCGCAATGATGCAGACAAATCAGTGTTTGAGAGTCGATCATCTCTCCGTGTCTCGTATCGTACGTATAATACATGTGTCGTTGCAGCAAACTGCAGAGGCAGCAGTGATGAAAAGGGTAGGCATTTTTACCCACTGCCCACACACGATCAGAGCAACTCTACACGGTGACGACGCTACCCACCGTGTGTAGAATATGTAGTATATACAGTATGGTTTGGAGGGCCGCATGCCGCATGCTTTTATGGCTGGCTATACAGTAGTGTAGATGCATGTGGAAATGAACAGCGCCAACTGCCGCCCTTGGACCTCATTGGCGCCGGAAGATCTGCAAACGACACTCTGTTCAGTGCCTGTCGTGTACTGACACCCTTTCGCTGTTGGACATGGAGAATTCCATCAAGCTATGGGCAGTGTATGGACCTAGTATATGGCGATGCGACGATGAAGAGGTGATCGATCAGCGTTGAAAATTCACTAAGATATACTAGTGTGGTATGAAACATGTTTATTGATGGCGAACCCGCGGTAGATTACATATAATGATAATAGGCGCCGTCGGCATTTCAATTTCAAGCGTATTATAACTACAACTATCATCACCGTCATAATGTTTCCCTCCCAAGAAAAGTAACGTACTGGGTAAGGAACTGGACCAAAATTACTGCGTCACTGGTTAGGTGTCTACCCATCCTCGGCCGCATGATGGAAGATTTGATTCCTGTGATTCGTTCTTTTCACTTCGATTGTGTCGCGTGTCTCATATCTACAGTACCTTATGTACTACTACCTACCTACCCATACTTTTATGGTTTCTTTGCTTTTTCTTTTTCGTTTCTGTACAACGTAGTAGTGTAGTAACCTTGGGGCATTCTTCTGGTACCATGGGCCTATACTACTAAGTATTAGGACCATCATACCATACACTTGATATCTAAAGCATATGATGGGACTGTGATGATAAAAGGCCTGCTGGTCCTCTTCTTTCTTCCGTAAAGGTAACTGAGCTCTAAATCTACATTACCGGAGAGCCAGATTGCTGTAAGGTCCTAGACCTGTACAGAACCTGTAGCATATATCACACTAGAATTATTCCATAATCCGTCGCCGCTTTACGGCTGTGCCGGACCAGGGGGCTCCATCTTTGTCTCCATTTAAACTACTTAGGACAGCGCCCTATGTGGCAAGCAATCGTCGCCTGGCGCGGTGTTCGCTCGTTTGATTGGCCGCTAGAAGGGTTCTAGCGTCATTCTAGAGTTGCGCCACTTTGATGAATTGGCTGGTTGCACGACATTGCCCAGGTTTTGCCCAGTAGTTTCTTTGCGTGACGAGTGCAGTGTAGCGGTAGCGGAGCGCTCGCTAATACTGTCTACTAGACCTCTGTCGGCACTGTATGTCTCTGCTGCCGGTTGATGAGAAGTGTGGTGTTGCAGTAATAGGGACACTACCTAATTTGCCTGCACGCCCTTGATTAAAGCACCGTCCTTGAATGCTATATAATCGCTATCAACCAATTATATACCGATATAGCTTTGATAATGCCATGTAATTAATATAATTAATAAGACAACTTGTCGGTCAATATCAAGACCTAGACACCAATGTTTACGTACACCTAGACCCCTATCACACCCATCCCTTGGACCAATAGCAATAGCAACAGCCATATGTAGGTTTACTGTTATCATTTGTACCCTACCTTCTATGCGTAAGGACCAGCCGGTATCCTATGATAATGTTTTCTTCCTGACTATGCGTACGTATATAAGCTGCAGATGCTATGAAGGCAGTTTTGCAGATGACAGATGACGGACGATGGTATGGCCATCAGTAGTAAGTTACGCCGTACGAACCGCATGGAGTGGCCACGCGATACCCTCTCCTTGTTGGAATACTGATAAAATGCCATATGAGCTACTGTACGTATATGTCCTTTACTGTACGGCTATCTGTGCCCGGGCTCTGTATTTAACATGCCTGGACAGTATCTAGTGTACTACATAAATAGTTAATAAGCTTTAACAATATCAATCGAACGATTAATATATAAAGTACATATTCACAGTACCGAACTATATAGTACCTCCCTAGTATTTAGTAGTATTTTATCTCTAGTTATTCACAGAACACCTGATAGAACAAATTGGCTTAAACAGCTAACCGGCTTAATTAACTGCGTGGTACCATGTTCGTACGTAGTATAAAGAATACCCACTATCTATACCTCTCTTTACATCTATCTTTATCTTACTCTACACTATCGCACAAAATGCTATATATTCCTAGTTGCGAGTGAGCACTACACGTTAGGTTTCTGCTATACTTGCTTACACATTTTATCGACAGTCTATACGTATACGTAGTACACCGTCACCGGCCTCATCATGCCTGACTGTAGCCTGACCAGAACCTGACTGAAGAAGAAGGAAGTGGGGGAGGCTTGTGGTTGGCTGGCTCTGCTGTCGGGTGGCATGGAACAAATGGAACGAATGGAGCCTGGAAGGGTATCGACAGGGGATGATCTCCTTTCGCCCCTGGGCCATGCCTGGATCCTGGCTGGGTTCTGACGGGTCGCTACTGGCCATTATTGGGTCTTGGCTGGGGATCTCCCCTTCCAATCTCGTTCATCCGGACCATGCGCCTGTGCGCTAGCCTCTAGGTACGCTAGGCACGCTGGCAAATACTACCGTAGCGCACTGTACATATAGCTAGTTCCTGTGTGCGCACCTACCTACAAGGTAGTGTACCTAGTTACTCACAGTAGGTACCCAAGTACGCATGTACACTAGTGTGCTAGCGTGCCTGAGAGAGGCATGTGCGCATGGACCGCCCTCCGTCGGGAATAAGTATACAGTACCTGGCCCCCTTCGGTCATACCATCGATACCTTGTCTGGTGCTGCTGTACTCCTACGTGCACCAATCCAGCACGCTAACCTAGGTACCTACACTACAGTCATGTCATATTATATGTAGGATTCCTCGCAAGGTCGTTCCCGACTTACACGACCGACTCTCTTCACCATCTTGTTAGTTTTCTTTGCAATATGTGGATGTGAGCCTGGCCTTACTGTTACATAATACATTTTGTTGCTCACTGTGCCTCCAACGCAAGCCGTCTTATTAATTATATTATCACCACTTTCTCTTCGACTTGTCTTGTCTTGACTTGACTACCTGGACTGTAGCAACGAAAACGAAAACAACTACAAGGAAGGAGAAGAAAACAAGAGGAACAAGAACAGAAAGAAAAAAAAGGAAACCGAACAGGGAGAGGAATGATAAGAAGAATCCAACGATTCCTAATATAATTTGTGGCAAGGTATTGGAAAGCCGCTGCCACCAATTTTCCCTAGCATCTGAGACTAGGACCGTCGCCTTACCCGGCTCTTATACCACAACCACAGCCGTCACTCTTGTTCAGACGTTAAAAACCACCACCACACGACGCCAAATAAGACGACGACACTGGGCAAGACACAAGCTTCCACAATAACGCTCTTTATTTTTGTTTGATTACGGTCTCTTGCTACTAACCCTGGGAGATTTCAGCCTTCTCGGTCTTTCGCTGCAGAGCATTCTCCAGGACGACCATCTTTCGCGTCTTCCCCCCTTCTTGCGCGGCCCGTTGTGCTTCGGCTGATTCCCGAAAGTATATTGTGGCAGCCCAGACCCTGAGACTGGGGCCTGCGGCTTTACTCGTGCTCATATAGACCGTGACGCAGACTACCTTCCCCCTCGAGGACACAAACTATAATCCACCCGCTACCCGGGTTCCCTAAACTGTATCCTGTCTCACGTACGTCAGACTGTGATCAATATTACCAGGTTCTCCCGACTGAACCGCCGTTGGTCCGACCTTCGCTAGCAAGCGTCACCCCACGGCCCATATTAGTTGACTTCGGCCTCAGCTCCCAGCTCTCGACCCTCGGCTTTCAGCCCGGCACCGTGGGAAGGAAGGTATATCGGCCACTACCAGGTCGCCTGCACTCTCCACGTGCGGCTGGGGGCTTAGTTGTACAACAGACACTGTTCTTCGAAGAAGTGCACACACCCTCATAGAGGGTAGCGCGAGTATCGATTGCGTTGATTTTTAGCAGGCATCTACCACACTGCACTCCCGAGCAAACTGCCAGCTTCGGGATCGCCGTACCCTGCTGCTACCCGCAATTGATTCTGTGTGATTGGTCAAGGTCTCGTGCCCAGTTCCAAGCGTACTCTTGGTTACCCGACCGGAGCGCGTGAAGGTCTTCTAAGCAAGCTCTTGGATTGTTTCCATCTTGTCTCCTGTGCCGAACAAACTCTTGTTTGGACAGGAGATTGTCCGTTCGCTGCACTGCGCGTGGTCTTGGTGCTCATTTGAATAGGACTGTCAGGTTGCTGAGGAGGCCCTGTTTGCTTCTTATTGCGAATTGAGGCACCTTGTTCTGTCGCATACTTCGATATCTAAGAGAATAATGGGCAAAGTTAGATCTCCACGAACCTCCCTAGCCCACCGCATCCCGTTCTCTAGGGAATTAACCCCATCCTCATCAGATCTAGAAGACTGGGACGCTGAAACTGTCATGGATTCATCATCGAGACCAACAAGTTGGGCCATCCCACGAACAGGCTCGCCCTTTTTGAACACCCCAACCCTCGATGACATTCTCTCAAATACAGCACCCCAACCATGGACACTGGGCGCGTTTATGGCCTACTTATCACAGAATCATTGTCTTGAGACACTGGAATTCATTATGGATGCCTCTCGCTATAGGGCTACACACTCGCAGATGCTACAGGGACAGCTTTATGTAGGAATGGACTATATCTGCGGGCTATGGGAAAAGATTATCGAGGCATATATTCTACCTGGAGCCCCGCGTGAAGTGAACATTCCGGCTCCTGTCCGTGATCGACTGCTCAATCTAGTCTACACGACGTCAGCCCCCCCTGATCCGACGGAACTAGATGAGGCTACTAGAATAGTTAGGGAGCTGATGAATGATTCGGTGTTGGTGCCATTTCTGGAGTCGGTTGTGCCTGTGACGGTAGAGGCTCATATTGACGAGGAAGTAAGAGTTCACCAGGAACGCACACGCTTACGAATTCCCAAAGACATTGGATCTTCCGATGATTCTAGCCAATCCCCGATAGCCACGATACTACCAATTTTCGGGAAGGGGCGTGCAACCAGCCGGTCTAATTCGGGCTCGAGTGACTCGCCGGATGTCGAAATGACTGACGACAGCCTAAGCCCAAGTTCTACTCCTACCGCCGAACCTATGACTCCACCCACCACACCGCCTACTTCAGACTTCTCCTTCAACTCCTCACCCAAGGCCTTTCAACGCGCCCTTTCTGGAACTAGCTGGAAGAAGGTTGGTGCAAAACTTGGGCTCGGTAAGAAGAGCAAATCTTCTCGCTCCAATTCACCCACCGTGAGCGCTCCATCGTCACATCCAACACAATCTGGCAACCCTCCCAACCCGAATAGCCAGACCTCTTTATAGGGGTCACTGGTCACACCATTTCATACACTATCTGCTCACTTAACAAACGATAGTGGCTCGGAGCTTATAACGTACCAAGCTGCTGACGGACTTGATATGTGGGAAGATCCCCACCCCGGTGAACGAATGCTTGTTTCTACGGATTCGTTCCTAGATCTACAAGTCGGCCCGCGGGCCCGTGGTGCAGGTAGTGAGACTATGAGTGGTGTGGCCGCAAAAGCGCGAGATATGTCTCATACCCACTCTATGGTCAAGAGGAGCATACGCCTTCGGCAACGTGCCGCACTAAAATCTCTACGTATTCCGGCTCAGAACTTCGTGAGCTCTGGCTTAAAAAGGGATGACACGTTTTCTCCACACACCGACATATCGACAGCGATGGCACCTGTCCAGTTTTTGCCTGGCCCTGAGATACTCGAGCCCCTCGAAGTCGATACGGATACTGAGACTAATGTCAGCACAACAGCAGGCACTGATCTCGACGGAGCCTGGTATGATATACCAAAGGCGCCATCGGGGCTGCCATGCAGTTTCGCTGACCTGTCCAATTATATGGCTATATCGCGTTCTAAAGATGCTAATATTACGACGAAGCCAATTGATTCCCCTTCTCTAAGCCGCGAGAGTTCATGTGATACGGATTCCTACGGTTGGGAAAGCGAATATGAACGCCGACTAGATTGCGGGAACGCAAAACTGGCCGAAAAGTTCAGGTGTCACAGGTCTTGATCGGTACATGAAGACTATTTCATCCGATACTTCCCCAGGGTTCGGCTAAACCAAACTATTTTTAAATACCTAATGAATGCCAACCGCTCTCTGCGAGAAAAGACGGCATCATTGTCTCACATGTCTTGTTACGACCTGCCCCAAAAAAAAAAAAACTTTTTCTTTCGATGGGAGCATATGCATATACCTGGCGAAAGTGTTGTCACTCATACCACGGCGTTTTATATCGTCATTTCTCCGGATATTTCAAGGATTACTCACTCGATGGTTGGAATAATACCTCGGGAGTAGGTCGGCAAGGCGTGTGGTGTGAAAGCATTCAAAAGCATATACAACATAGACTTGGGGCGCCGGTGGCATCTATCTGTCTCTTTATCACGATGGGAGTTGTCGTCTAATTTTGAGCGCGGCGTTTGTTGGATACTGGGTCACGAAATGAACCCAATCCCGAATAGATCATTTCATTTCATTGTTTTTTATTTTGGTGGAACTTCTTGTTCATAGCTTCGAAGGAAGCGACCCGCGTTCTAGACTAGCGATGTGGTTGTGGTTGTGGATGAGGGATTTGATTTAGTTGTGAGTGAGAAAACCAGATCTTGAAATTCGGAATTATGAGTTGTATATAGATACCTAACCTAGTTACATACACAGCCTCCGTGCGAGCAAAATACGTAATGGCTACTCTCTGCTTTACCATTAACATTTATCTATATCCGGTTTATTAAGTGATCTTGTTTTACTTAATAGTGAGTACTGTTGTCTGGTATCTCAATGGGTACTCAATCAATCGATCAATCGATCAAGGTACCTAGGTATCCACCACCGTTACCGTTATCTGATAATTCCATGAGATGAATTTAAATGACATTAAAGATACAACAGACGAAACGTAAGCGGGACTCTACTTTAAGGCGTTTTGAGGAATACGGCGTACCCTTCCTAAAACTCACAAAATCACACCTCGGCATCTCTTAAGTAATTAATATCTTTGATTAACTACATTCTAAAGGTAATATGATATTTCATTATGATTTATTATAGGTACTACTACCCATCTATGTACCCACTCATATAAATATGCATGCATGCAAGCCAGCCATCGCAAGCTTGAAAATCCTTCCCAGGAGAATGAATATACGAGGGGCTTGCTTTTCCTCGGTGCCATGGGGGCTTTGCATGAGAGTGGAGTATCGGTTGGTTGGTCAATTGATGAGTTGTTTGCACGTGCCTCCTCCGGTTTCAGTTCCGGTCGCTGACAAAGCCTGATAAATGAGCCGGCGACGCAACCGAGGAGTGGCGACTTGGTTAAGGAATTGATGAGGTAATGTATGAGTGGATTTATAAAGGTTTCGAATTTAGGCTTCGCTTATTCTTCGAGGAGGGGCTTTTCATGGCGAGAGTACATTGTGTACTCTAGCGACGAGCTGAAGTCTAGCTTACCCTTCTCTACATCTGCCCTCGTTGCTGATAGCATTGGTTGCGGCAGGCCCATGGATTCAAGGAATGAGACAGCTGATGAAATAGTTAGTCTTGGTGTTAGTGTTGAAGATAGGGAAGGTGAATTGAGCTATGTCACTTACTCTCTTTCCACTCCCGCTCTTGTCTTATTCGGTCCCACTTAAGCTCCTGGCTCATGATATCGATAATACGAGGTAGACACTCAAGAGCCGCCTGGGCGTTGAGGAATGCGAGACGGGTGCGTCGCGCTAGGACGTCTACGGCCGTCTGGGCGTACTCGTGGTTAATGGCGTATCGGATCTCACCATCCACGAAGGGGTATAACCGTGAGATGCGCTCGCCTCGTGCGGGGAAGCGAAGGTCGGTGGCCTTGCACATAGCCGCCACCGTCCAGGCGCGGTCGCCGTAGCTCTCTGTTAGATGCTTGGCAACCTCGGTCTCGACGCCGAAGTGTTGGATCAAGTTGATGAAGAGCGTCTTGCTGAAACCGTGGGCACCGATCAGACGCACGTTGTGTGTCTGGCATCTACCATCGAGGATTGCTCCGTCATCCACCGCCTCGGTGCCGCTGACGCGCGGCGCGTTAAGAACGGGTTTCGTTGGGAGTTTAAATTCCTTAACCGCGGCGTCAACACACTCTTCAGCCATCTGCCGGTAGGTCGTCCATTTCCCGCCAGCGCATGTTATCAGCCCGGAATCGGATATGTCGACGAGATGATTGCGTACGAGGGACTCGGTGTTGCTAGCCTTGGGGTCCTTAACTAAAGGTCGTAGACCGGACCATGCGGCCAGGACATCACCTCGGCGCACTTGGATCTCAGGGGCTAGGTAGTGGCGGATCTCGTTCAAAATCCACTGGATTGACTTCTCGTCAGGTAGGGGGTTTGGAGTAATGGTAGCTGGCTCATCGGTCGTGCCGGCGATGGTGTTGCCTTGCCACGGCAGGAAGAAGATAACACGACCATCCGAAGTCGAAGGGTCAATGAGCCCCATCTTGGCCGGGCTATAGTAACCAGGTAGGATGACGTGGACGCCGGATGCCGGTGCTACGATCTCCTTGCATGTCTGGTCGTCGAGTTTCCGAATGGAATCCGTAAACGGTCCAGTGCAGTTGATAATACACTTGGCTCTGACGGTGATATCTTCCGTAGTACGGCCACTACGCTCAGGTATCCGATCTTTGACTGTAGCACCGCAGAGTTTGCCCTGGTCGTTCTTCAAAAGGCTGGTTACTTCAGCGTGGTTGACAACCGTAGCGCCGTACAGGGCAGCGGTCATGGCGAGCGATACGTTCATGCGCGAGTCATTGTGTGCTCCATCATAGTAGACTAGGGCGCCTACGAGATCGGTTGGTTTAAGCATGGGGAAAGCGTCGAGGGCCTTGCTTCTAGTTAGGAAGTATGAGCTCTCAATGCCCTCGCTCCCGGCGAGAAAATCGTAGAACTTGGTGCCGGCCCAATAGTACGGAGCCTTCCACCACTTGTCCAGAGGGAGCATGATGGGAAGCCACATGCTAAGATGAGGAGCGGTTTGCAAGAAGTACTTGCGCTCTTTTAGGGCCTCCCTAACCAATTGGTACTGCGCGTAGTCAAGATTCCATACGGCTTTCTCAAGGTACCGCACGCCACCATGGACAAGCTTGGTACTCTTACTACTGGTGCCGCTGCTGAAGTCGTCGCGCTCGACCATGGCGACTTTGAGACCTCTCGTGACGGCATCCAGAGCGACACCGGCGCCAGTAGCTCCACCGCCGATGACCAATACGTCATACTCATCGTCTTGCGACCGGTTCTTTTTTAATTCAGCAAGCTGCTCGTCGCGCGACTTCACCTTGGGGAAGCGGGGGAGCTTGAAGGTGCCATCGGCGCCGTAGAGGGGAGGAGGCACGGCAGGACCTTCAAAGCCAGGGATGTTGAGGGGCCGGTACGAGTAGAGGAGCAGGCCACCACCGACGGCGGCGACTGAGGTGGGCAGCGCGAGACGCCTTAATAGGCGCGTTCCTCTGGGAAACCTCGTCATGAAGGCGGCGAGTGCTCGACGAGAGCACTTGGAAGCGTGTCGTGGTTCACAGCAGGTAGGGAATTGTTCAGCTTAGTTAAATCTGCAAGGGATTTCACGCAATTGGGTAGTTTGTCTCGTCTCGTCTCCAGGGCTGGCTGGCTGATGACTGGCTGGTCTCGGACTAAACGAGGCCGAGTTAGGGATCGAATTGGGCTTGGCGCAAAAACAAAAAACAGCCGGGCTTTATATGTATATATATAGCGGCGGGTATATAAAAATATATAGTTGATGAAGGTGACAGGCGGATCTAATTTAGTATTCCAACTTTAAAGCGACTCTTCGCAGTCCTCGGTGAACAATAAGAGGGCTTGCTTCGCTTTAAAGAGTTTTGAGGCTAGGAGAACAGGAAGAAAGCTCCGAAGCCAAGGCGAAGAAAAGAAAAGCCTGCCAGTCAGGTCACAGACGAGGGAAATTTGGTCGCAGGCGTTGGGCAACGGGCAATAGGCAATAGGCAATGGGAAATGGGAAATGGGAAATGGGAAATGGGAAATGGGCAGTGTATCAAAAGTGGTATGCCGATGACGATGGCACAATGTTTAGCAGCCCCCACGCCGTCTGCTCGTGTAGATACTTACATATACAGTAGTAGACGCGCAGAGTCACATACAGTAGCGCAGACGTCTAGCTACACATACTACGTACATACTTAGTAGTAAGGTAGACAGTGCGGCGGTCTGCGATTCCCATGCAGATCCCCGCCTGTGGAGTGCTAGGAAGACTCGTCAAGTGAGGCTCAGCGCGCGCAGAAGGTCGTCGATGTCATTGATGGAGCCGGATCCGCCATTCCTGAGTAGGTAGGGAATACTGGATCTGACAGCGCCGGACAAACACTAACAGAGAATTTGAGAATTTCAAGTCACGCGGGGGACCCGTAAGAGTACAGTAGTAGGATGCGATAAGGACGATCAACCAGGTACAGTAGTAGTATACTACCTAGCAATCATAAAAGAATAATGCCTCATTAATTGGGGAATCGAGCCTAGCCTTAAGGCTATTTGACCCGCAGACTAGCGGGGTAGATACAGCTATACCTATAGGGTAATTTGACTGATTGCAAACAAGAGACAGAGACTTTGAAAAAAATAAAAAAATAAAAAAAAGAAAGACAGAAAGTAGGCAATGGGTTAGTTAGTATCGAGAAGCATTGGTCAATCAATCATTAATCAATCAATTCTTATCAAAAATCAGGCCAATCAGTGATAAGCAGTACCTAGTTCTAGTTGTACACTAGTACTAGAAAGGTGCGAGTACCCAGGTATCGGCCAAGTACCCTCTCCAGCCACTGACGGCTGCCCTTAAATACCAAGTAGGTCTTCAGTACAGCGTTAATATTGAATCAATCACTCGCACATGCCCACCGAATGAGGCTAGGTTGGTGGAAATGGAATCCTCCATCAATCATATGACGGTACGGATGGAGCGCTCCAGCCAACACGGAGCCATGCATGTGGTTGTTTGTCGGTATGTTTGCCTGCACCACATCTTCAAATACCCAGATAAATCCTGTCCATTCGACATCTCCACGTGCAATACAGGGGCAAATCGATGTTTATTCATCGGTTGACCGTAAAATCCGTGCGAATTTTGGTCGGTAAAATGAAATTATCATAGTGATGTGATCACCAAAGCAATATGGTTTAAGAAGAGACTTTACGACTAACAGAAGGATTAGGGAAGCAGGTGTTGGCACGCGCAATCATTTCTACTCAAGTTTAAGTGGTTATCATACAAGCATATAAATGTCACTTTAATCACTCATCAGTATAACGGCCACCATCGTCGTTGTCATCATCGACGTCATTATATTATTATATCACATCTAATCTAATTTACCACATATCTCTGAGCTCTATTTATTTCACAATTTTGGGGTATCCGCCCTCTCAATCAATGTCTTTCGAAACAGGCAGAGAATAGCTCATCGACGAAGGTCTTGACTTCATTGGCGCTTCCGCTCGCCTCGGCTGTCAAGCCCAGTCTTTGTCTCGCATGTTCGTTGGTGTCGTTGGCGTGGGGGAGCGACTCGAATTCAACCCGGTTGCTTGCGTCCGTCTTGGTTCGGGTATGGCCACTACGTTTTGGAGCGGACGCGGAGACTGGCTGAGAAAGAGGCGGTGAGCACTCGTCCCCCGACGGTCGGCTGATTTCTATCGATCGACCATCAGCCTCGTCGACTCGACTTATAGCCACCTTGATTTCTTGCGATACGAGGATACCGCCTAGGCTGGACACGTTTCGCACGCATCGATTCATACCCGTCGGCCTTTCGGACGAATCATGGGGAGTCATCTTCATGTTCATCTCTTCCCGGCTCCACAGCTCTAGTGTCGAACTCTGGTTTGAGCTGCTGCTCGAGAACTTGCTTCCTAGCTTGGTAGGAATGGGGTTTCCCTCCGCGTCGACGGCGCGGAAAGCTGAATTCTTCCGACTAAACACGTTACGGGCGAGTCTCCGAATACTGTAACGCCAATCTTGCTGTAGCCCCCGTGGATTTTGCTGGAGGTTCGCCTTGTTGACGGTGGCTGGTAGCCCTTTGATGGTCGGTACGAGTTCTCGGTGTAGATGTTGCGTAAAAGCCGCCTGATACGGCGAGTTTTTATGCACCATCTGGTGAACTTTGAAGAAGCTCAGTGGTATGAACTCGCAGGCCGGACCACTGAGGGAGTAGTGAATTGGTATCACGGAATGCAGCACTATCATTGTGCACTCTTGCGCTGCAGTTGACCTGGGACGAGGTTCGCAAGGAACTTGAACTGTCCGACAACTCAGAGTAGCTTCATCCAAGATCCGCCTGTTATCTATACGCGTGCATAAGATATTGATGGCATCGGTCAAAATGTGAGCGAATTCAGCCTCATTCTTGGTCTGGCTCTTAGACGCTTCCCTCAGACCCTTATGCAATGACGGCATATTTAGCCCGTCATACTGACGAAGAAATTCAGTGTGCCATGTTTCAAGGCGTTCAAGTGGGAGCTTCAGCGATGGAAGGAGGTTACGTGCCCCCCTTTCAACTAATACGTCGAAGCCGTAGCCACTTACCCTGGCTCTAATGCCGAAGAAACCTAGGTGGACGGCGGGATCCATCATAGAGTGATCAGCATACGTTGCCATCTCGGCGAGTGTGTGGGTCAGATCTGGCGTTTTGATCTTCATGCCAAAGCGAATGATACTGCTGACCTGATGAATATCGGCGAATCGGAAGCCTGCTGCCTCGAGCCTCTCTACGTCGGGCGAGTGCTCGAGGCGACGAACCAGGACCATCAACGAACCTCGCCCATTTTGCAGCTCATTGATACTCCTGCTCTCACCTCTTTCGGAAAGGTCGCCTGGAATCTCTCTTGGACTCTGCTGCTTGACCTCGCCGGTGGGGAGGATCTCATCCCATAGAACACCGATATTCGGGAGTGGCTCTTTTAATCTGCTCGCGATACTAGCTGCGGCTAGACAAAAAAGCTCCCGGAATACAACGTCGTAATGATCAATGAGTTGCCCATTTTCGCTAATCAAGCGAACACTCCTGCCGCGTTTGTTGCCAGGCAGGCGCGTTACGTGGTTTGCCATACCGGTAATCATCTCACTCATGGCGTTCCAATTGCGAGAGGCTTGGAACATCCACTGGAAGAGAGGGTTTTCAATACTAAACGTGTCGCTCGGTGCCTTCTCGATGTACGTATCCGTAATCTTTTCGCTGGGTATCAATCCGTCAGGGTTTACGAGAATGCGCCCGGCACGATCGAATATAGCAGCTGCCAGGACGACATGTCGTGCCTTTTTCGCGTTGCTTCGCGCAACCCAGGTTCCATGGACGACTACTCCAGCGACGATCAACGCGGCGACGAAGGACAGCACCGTGACGAAGATGACTACAGCGTTGCGTGAAAACTGATTATTCTTGTTCAGCTTCAGCAGACGGTAGTTCGTACCAGTTGATGCACACCAATGCATCCCTGATACAGCACTTGCTAATAGGACACCGGAGAGTCCTCGCTTCCACCACGAGTTGGTCCATGATGCCCGCCAGAGAAAGAATATGGCTAGGGCCACGTTACTAGCCACCACAGAGATGACGGCAGACCCGATGACATTGGCTAGGTCATACCGGCAGTTATAGTTTGCAATTGAGGCGTTGCCGATGTAGTGCACTTGGAACGGAGATATTAGTCATATGGTGCCAAGGGAAACACACTGAAGATTGACAAGGGGATATCTCGCCCATTAAATCGTCTTCCTATCGTCACGAACAGGTGTATAAAATTATGGAAAGCGATAACCCCAAAAAAATTCGCGAGACGAAAGACTTACTACCACAAATAGCTCCGCCGGCCAATGTGCCCCCTCCGCAGATACGCCAGAAGGAGACGTGATTATTCGTGCCCGTAGCGACGAAGGCAGTAAGTAGCACTATGATGGGAAGGAAGAACGAGATAGCCGTATATTGACTCGAGTAGACAATCTGAAGCTCAGGCTGATCCTGGGCCAATATGATAGCTCGGTTACCGACGAAGTGCTATACATGTTGTCAGAAGAAGTCTTCAAATGTCGGCAAATCCAGCAGCTTTTCGTAGCTGACGGTGATGGTTTCTCATACCATAGACCAGATCGAGATACCGCCCATCGTGACGGCCGCGGTCACTAGGTATACATGGTTGATCAACCCATTGCGAGACGTCCGTCGGTTGATAAGCTCAAGTGTTGAGATAGAGCCGATGAGGGATACTGCGTGCAGGAGAGGGTGTCAGTCAAGATCTTTCCAATTCGTATCTCATACAACATAAACACGCGGGAGGCTTTATTACGCACCTAGAAAGCTGAGGACCACGAAACCTAGGTTGAACGATCGAGGGACGAAGTGGCCTTGATACCGTTGGAACAAGTCATCTGCGGCCGGCATTTCTGCAACGTGATGTCCCAAGATCACGACGAGAGCGATAAAGGCTTGGAATTCCCGTACCTTGGTAACGACATTAAATTCTCACCAGTCTATTATCTATTATACTTCGTATATACCGAGGAAGAAACTATATAAATCATGCAGCCGTTATTCCCTCCCAGCGCCCAGGCCCCGTACTAACAAGGACCTTTGTATCAACTATCTACTAGTCGCCCGCTCGAGGACCGCAGCGGATCCTCTTGTGACGGACAGAGAGGCGTTAAGATACTGTCTATTGCGTGCGTATCTGAGATTTGGACTAAGCCTGTCCCAGCTTAGACGACGCCGTGCAGATAGTCGAGGCGAGCTGAACGCCTATACGATCTGCCTAATGCCAGATATACTCCGGAGCTAGAGACTATATTAGGATAGTGCCACAGGAACATATAACATATCTACTCGTCATAGCCTCGGAACGAGTTTCCCTAGAGCCTATAGTAAAAAGGAGAGGATAGCAATCCCTCCTCCTCTTCCTTCTCTCCGGCATAGGTGGAAGCTTCCTCCTGATAGTCAACCTGCAGGCGATAGCAGTGACCATAATTGCTTTGCTATGCATGTGTCTATACCTAAGACCAGATAGGCGGTATGGCGTGCAACAGCTACTCGGGGTGCATAAGATAAAGGTGCCATAGTGTGAGGTGCCATGGCCCAGGAAGCGAGCCAGTCATGATTGTGGAGATGAAAACAGGAGGCTGGAATCCATCGCGCCCCGTAACCACTCCCTCGGACCGACGCCCGAATTTGACTAGGATTAGGGTCGCATCCTCCATAGATCTGCCAATCGATGAGCTGAGATCCTAGCGTAGATCTAGCGGTACCTGTGCCGCACACCAAGCGCAGACCGAGTGCATGCACCGCATGCGATCCATGTTGTATTGTATGTGCAATACTTTGGTATATCACCCGCCCAGAAAAGGTCACGTATATGGCTCGGAGGCACACCGTTCACCAATTTCGCCGTGTCTTATTATATTGTGTTACGATGCCGATATCTTCGAGATGTTTTCGTCTTCTCTCTTTCTCTCCAAATTGTTTCTAAATGGTTCCATCTCACCTCGCAAGACGTTCGCTTATCTTACCGTCACTCAAACTCAAAGTCTCCGCTTACACGAAAATTTAAGACTCCATGTACCTGACCTAACAACGCAATCGGAAAATTTCACTTATGTTCACTTCGCGGTGTACAACTGAGTCGGCTTCAGTCTAGGGTGAAGCCACTAGTTGAATGGGGAGTCTCAGGAGCTGTATTTGCTTAGTATCCCTTTCAGTGCCAATTCAACTGCAAAATGCCGAGCCTAGAGATGCACCAATCAAGTTGTGGAAAACAGGGGCAATGCAGGGTAGGTATCCAATGATATTTAGGCTTGGCATTTTGCAGTTGAATTGGCGCTCAAAGGGATACAAACACCACTAGCGGAATTATCACCGAAACCTATCAGAGGCCAATCATCAATCATTCGAACTTGAGCTGGTGGCATCGACGCGTCCCAGAACTCAGTCAAGGTGTTACTATGACAGAAATATCCAATCTGCGAACACGTGGAAACGTGGCAACGATACTGATCTATCTAGGTCAATTATTTCTCGAGTAGGGAGTTGAAGGACCCACGACATTTCCTATCAGAACGGAGCGAGGTTCTCAACTGGGAATCCCGTGGATGAAAGGATTAATGCTGTTCTGATCGTGTATATGGGGACAACTGCCGGAGTTCTTACCCGGACCCATCTTCTCCTCAGCCTTAAGGTCCCAACGCGTAAAATTTAGTGTGCTGCAACACCGATCGTGCTGTTCTGTTTAGCAGTCGCTCGGACGGGCACAAATATAGTCGGTACTTCTCCCTCGTAACGAACACATCCTACTGGCCTCCCTAGAGTGCTCGGTTTCTTTTGTATAGTGGCCAGTGCTATTAGAGGCAAGCTAATATGCACTAGGAGTTGGGGCTCTACATAGGGTCATTGAACATCAGCGAGTGTCATTACGCATTACACGAGTGCTGTGCGAGTCGAGCCGGGGATATCCGTGCACGTGCGCTTATCTAGGCTAAGTCCGTCGGAATCTAGATCACCACCAGCGTGAGGAAGAAACGGTGCCTCGGCGTTGCTTGGCTCGACTAATCCTTCTGTTGAAAGTGAACTGTGTCAAGGAGTCACTTCATGTACTGTACCGAAGATAAGGGCATGAGATACTGTTCATATATATATATAGATGAGGTCTCTCCTCCCACCTGAGAAGTAGTTAAGCTAAATGCAACGCTCATATACCTACCATTTCACTACCTTCGTCGTCTTTTAAACCGATTAGGCGAGTGAAGATGCGAGCAGAGTAGGGGAGTGCTCGAGCTGTCCCAATTTGGTCTTGCTTGCTTATGCGAGCAATCATGATAAATTAACGAGATTGCCAAACTTTTAGGCCGAAATGTTACCTAAGATTTATACTATGTCTTTAACTATCGGCGGAGAATAAAGGTATAAAACTCGGTGGCGTTTAAAAGCTGTCACGTACGGCTAATAAGCCCCTAGTCGTACCATGGACCCAAAAGGGTACAAGATTCCAAGTTGCACTTAACCTTGGAATCATGGCTTATACTAGTAGGTCATGTGGGCCTGCAGGGGCTGCAGGCCCTGGTCATGTCAGTGGCAACCGCCACAGGTCATGCCATACTACCCGTGCAGACTCCACTTTCGTCCACCTGAAGCAGTAACCGGGGTTGACCCTTCAGGTGCAGGTCTTTAACTCGTACATGACCAGTTAAGTCGTAAAAAAATTAGTACATAGTTTTCTATATAAACTACACTAAATTAAAGGTACACCTGCTTTTAATGCATTATACTTAGGAAAGCAATGCCAAGGCCCTCCCCTGGTGCAATTATAGCTAATATTTAAACTTTTAATTGCAGCCACAACACCACCTCGGCACCCAGCCTACCACCTAGCCTATAGAAATCGGGAGACTGGTAAACTATAGTGGTTAATATATCTGACCCACACATATCCACTATATATATAAAGGTATTATTTTACCACACTATACCTAGACTTAGTTTTTTAATATAATAAAAGATATTATATATTAACCTTATATTTTAACTAGTTATAAGCTTGGAAGCTTATAACTTTATAAATAAAATATTATTAATTATTATTATATTAATTACTTTTTTTTTATTTTATTTTTTATAATATTAAAAAAAAAAAGCTGTTGCTTTTTTTATTAAACTAAAATAATAAAAAATAATAAAAACATATTAATAAAAGCGCTATATTTAAATAATAGCTATTTTATTATATACTTTAATATAGCATTTATTATTAATATAATATTAATTATTTTAATAAAAATAAAAATAATCGTATTTTTTTTATTTATTTAACTATATATAAAAACTTTTTATTATTATTATTAAAAATATTATTAAATTTTAAGTTAAAAACTATATTAAAATAATTTAAACGCTTTTTTTTGCTTTTATTTAAAAAAGCATAAATTAATAAAAGATTTTAAATATATATTATTAATCTTGTTTTTTTAACAATAGAAAATTAAATAAAAAAATAAATTTAAAATATTTTTAACCTTTTAAATTAAGCTTAACTTATATTTAAATACTAAGCTAAAATCGTTTATAAAAGCTTAAAAATTTATATTAAAATATAACTTTAAAACTCGACTATTTATTTCACCGATTTATTATCGCTTTTTTAATAAAAAAAACTTTTTATATTTTACTTAAAAACTTAAAAATAAATAATAAATTTAACTTTTTTATAAAAACTTTTTAAATTATAACTATTACTTTAAATTACTTTTATTATTTACTTTTTTATTAAGTTTACTATTATTACTTTTATTTTAAAAAGTTTTTTTTATTTTTATATTTAATAATATTAATAAAATTAATTTCTTTAGCTTTAAAGTTATTATTAAGCCTTTTATATTAAAGCTAGCATTTTTTAATACTATAAAAGAATTAACTTTAAAATAATATATTTTTAAAGCTATTAATATATTTTTTAACTTAAAATTTAACTTTAATAACTTTACTTTAATATTTACTTTATTAAAAAACACTTTATAAAAGTTTACCTTAAATAATAATATTAACTTATATTAACTTATAATTAATAACAATTATTAAAATAAGTAATAAAATAAAAATAGCTACCTTTTTTAAAAAAGTTATTACTTTTAAATTATTCGCTAATTTTTTTAAATTTAAAAAAATATAAAAAATTATATATATATTATAAGTTATATAAGCTATTTACTTAACGGTATAAAAGAAAAAAAACTTGTTAAAATATTTAATATATTAATTAATATTAAACTTTATAAAGTATAAAAGGCTTAAAAAGTCGGTTAAAAAAAATTATAAACTATATTTATAATCGATATAATTTAAATATTTAAAACTTTATTAAATAATAAGCTAATAAATTTAATATCGCTAATAAAAAAGTTATTATAATTAATTTATAAAAATTAATTAAAAAAAAATTTAAACTTATTAAAAGCTTAATATTTTAAGACTTATTATTTAAGTAAAAGATTATTATTTTAGCTATTAAAAGTTTTATTTCCTTTTTTACCGTAAAACTTTATTTTATTTACTTTAAATTTAAATAATTAAACCTTAAAACTTGCGCTATTAATAAGCTTTTCTTTTTAATAAAGTTTTTTTAAAAGCTAAGCAATAATTATAATAATTTTATTTTTACTTTTTTTTAAATTAATTATATTATTATTATAAAAAAAGCCTTAAAAAAAAAACTAGCAAAAGTAATAACTTTTAAAGCCGCCTTAATAAAAACACTTTAAAAAAAGCAAAAAAAAAAATAATATAATAAAATAATATTAAAGCAGCACTATTTATTAAACAATATAAATAAAATAATAAAAATAATAATAATAACGGTAGTAATAATAATAATAAAAAAAAAAAAATAAAAAAAAATAATATTATAATAATTATAACGGTTTTAATTATAAGCATTATATATTAATAAATAAAAAAGTTATTAATTATATTATTAATAAATGTTATTAAAAATATTTTAACTTAACTTTTAACTAGTTTAAAAGTAATAAAAAATAAAAAACTTAAAATAATAATAATAAAGTAGCTACTTTAATTATTTATATTAAATTATTATTAAGCTTATTAAACCTAGTGTTTTTAATAATTTAAAATAATATAAAAAAAATAAAATAAACGTTATTATATAAACTTAAAGTTTTTAGCAAGCTATTTAATAAATTTAAAAAAAACTACTACTTAAAAAAAACATTTATTATAATATAATAAAGCTTAATAATTATTATTTTATTAAACTTAGTACTAAAAAAAATATTAATTAAAATAAGCTTTTTTAATTTATTAAAAAAAAAAGCAAAAAATTTATTAAAATAAATCTTTAATTATATAATATTAAATAATAATGCTAGCTAATATAACTTTTATAATAAATTATTATTTTTAAACTTATATTTTTATAAAAAAATATTATTTTATAAAATTAAAAGCTTAATAGTTATTATTATAAACGCTATTTATTTTTTTAAAACAAGTGTTAACTTAGTTTTAATTTTTTAAATAATAAAAAAAAGTGTTAAATTTTTATTTTATATAAACAAGGTATAAAAAGCTATTAAAAAATATATTTTTTTTATAGTAAAAAAATTTAATAAACTATATATAATTAAATAATTAAACGTTAAACTTTAGTTAGCTACTTTAAATTATAATTTTCGATTTTATTTTATTAATTTTACTTTAAAAATATAATATAAATAACTTAAACACGCAAGTAATAAAAAAATATATAAACTAATAATTATAATTAAAGGCTTTTAATTATAAACTAAGTATTATTTATATAAAGCTTATATTAATAATAAAATATAAGCAAGATTTTATAAAGGTAATTTTTTTAAAAAAACTTATTTTTTAAAATTTTTATACTTTAATAAAGCCGGTATATTAAAAGGTATACTTAAAAGCTATAATAAATATATTAACTAAATAACTATTTATTATAATTTTATAAAAAAAGTTTAAGTAATTTTTTTTAAATAGTTAAAATCTTAGTTTTTAATATTTAAAAATTTTTTAAAAAAATAAAAAAAACTTAAACAAAAATATTACTTTATTATACTTAATAAACTAAGCTTATATATAAGCAAAAAATTTATTTGCTTTTATATATAAAAAAGTATAATTATTAAATATATAGCTATTAATTAATATTAATAAAATAACAAGGCTAAAAAAACTATATATACTTTAAAAAACCTAGTTTAATTATTAATAACTATTATTAAAAAAGCTAAGATTTTAATAAACCTTTAGCTTATATTTATTAAAATAGCTGCTTATATTAAAAATAAATAATAGTTTAAAAAAACAAGTATAACACTTTATTAAAACTAATATAATAAAAAATTTAATATTAATAATATAATTACTTTTAACACGCGTAGTAAATATATATTATAAGTTAAACTAAATATATTAAAAATAAAAACTATTTTTTATAAAATAATTAAATATAAAAATAATAATATATATAATTATAAAATCTTTTATTTAAATAACTTTATAATTATAAACGCTTATAATATTATATTTATTAAAAAATATTTATATATTTTTACTTTAAAAGTAAAAAATAACTTAAAAAAACAAGAAAAACTATTATTACTTTTTAATAAACAAAAATAAAAGCAAATAGCTAAAGAAATAAAAAAGGCTAGTTAAAAAAATATTATCTTTTTAAGTTTATTACTAGTAAAACTATTAAAAGTATATAATTATAACGTTTATATAAAAGATAATATTATTATATTAATAATATTATTATTAATATTATTTATAAACTAACATTTATTAATATTAATTTATTTTAAGCTATTTTATTTAAAGCTAAGCAGTTTTATATTAAATATACTTAAAAATTATTATAATTTTTACCTTAAAATATAAAGCTTAAATCGTCTCCGGTATAAACTTAAGGCGTTATTACTAGCTTTTAAAATAGCTATTATTATATTATTTTTTATGCTATTAATAATTAAAATAAAGCTTAAAAGCTATAAATAAACTAAAAAAAACGTTAAATAATTAAAATAATATAAAAATATAAAAGCAAAATATTAATCTTTTATAAACAATTATATTTAAACTTTTTATAAATTATTTATTAAAAAAAATTTAATAATTAAAAAATAGGTTTATAAAATTAAAAAAAGATTAAATAGTAAAATTATTTATTATAAAGCATGTTAAATAATTAAAAGCTTTAAATAAATTTTTAAAAAAAACTATAATAAAACCTTTATATTAATAATAAAACTTATAAGTTATAAAGTTATATTTATTATTATTATAGCTTTAAACTTAAAAATTAAATAAATAAATATTAAAACCGCTTTTTTATATAAAAAAATAAAAGAAAATATTTATATTTAATAGTTATTTAAATTTAAAAACGGTATAAAAAAAGTTTATAAGCTAAATAAAGCTTTATATAGCTTAAAACAAGCTTTTAAAATATAATATTAAATATTAATAAACTTTTTAAGCATGTTAAGCTTTAAACTTTTAAACTTAAACGTTAAAATATTTATTAAAAGCTATATTTATATTATTATTTATATAAATAACTTTTTAATAATAAGCTTTTTTAAACCTAAAATTAAAAAAATTAAAAAAGTATTATTAAAAAGGTTTAAAATATAAAACCTAGGCTTTTACTTATATTATTTTAAAATAGCTATTATATAAAACTAAAAAAATAATTATATTTTTTTAAACTAAAAAGCTTACTTAAAAAAAATAATTAAAAAACTTAGTTAATAAAAAGCATATATTATAACTATTTTTATAAATATAAATAAAATATTAAAACTAGCTAATAAATATAAAGCCTTTAAAAAAAATATTTAATAATATATTAAAGCAATTAAATATTTAATATATATTATATTAAGCATTAAATTAAATATTGCTTACGTAATCTTTTATTTAAGTAAATATATAAAAAATTTTATATTAGCATATATTAAAACTATTAAATAAGTATTATATTATTTATATAATATAATTAATTTAAAATTATATTATAAAAAACAATTATAAGATTTAATAAGTTAAACTAACGCTAATTAAGCAGGCTATATTTAAATTAAATATTTTATAGCAAGATATATTTTTAATATAAGTAGTAATATTATTAGCTAAAGCTTTAAAAAATAATAAAGCATTATTTTATTATTTTATAAATTAAATTAATAAAATAAACATAAGCTATAAAAAAAGCTATATAATTATAATAGCTACTAGTAAAACTAAATATTATTAAAAAATATATAACCGCTATAATTATTTATAATAATAATTAAAAAGTTATAATAATAATAAAAATTTTATAGTTTTATAATAAAATAAAATATATATTTATATAATAAGCTTTTTATAAAAAAGTAATATAATAAAAAAACATAAATTTTTAATAAATTTATATTTTTAAATAAATTATTAATAGTTTAATTAAGCTATTATTAAAAAATAAATTTATAATATTTTATAATATATTAAGCTTTTATTTATAAAACAAGTAAAAAAAATATAAGCTTTAAACGTTAATATAATTAAAAACTATTATAATAACTTAAATATAATTATTTTTATAAGCTTTATATAACTATTTTAATAAAAAACCTTTAATAAACTAAAGTATTTACTTTAAAACTTATATATAAAAAAAAATATTAAATATAACTATAATATTATTTTTATTTTTTTTTATTTTAAACATAATAATAAAAATATTAATAAACTTAAATAAACTATTAATAAATTTAAAAACGCTAAAAAATAAAATCAAGACTTATTTATAATAATATATTATATTAATAAAGCTGCTAATAATTTTAAGCTATTTTAAACTAAAAAAAAAACTAAGCTTTTATATTTACTTTTAAATTATTTTTTTTTATAATAAATAAAACTAAATAAACTAAATAAACTATATATTAAATATTAAAGCAAAAGATATTTTTAACTACTTTGCTAAGCTTTTAAATATTATTAAACACTATTTTAAAATTAAAATATTTAGTGTACTTAATAGCTTTTTAATAAAAAACAAGTGGAAAAAAAAAAGTAGTATATATTTTTTATAGCTATTATAAAAGCAATAAAATTAAAAAGAAAATATATTTTAATTTAAGACTATAATATACTTAAAGTTAAAAAAATAACTTTAAAACGCTAAAAAACAAGTTTATTTAATAAATAACGCTTGTTTATTAAATATTTAAAAAAATAATAAAAAATAACTTTAGTATATATATAATATAATATAAATAATAACAAAGGAAATTAAAATAAATGCTTACTTAAAATAGTGCTAAAGTTATTTAAATAAGTAAAACTAAAAAACTTATTTTATTAAAGTATTAAAAACGTGCGCTTTTAAAATTATATATAACTTTATATATAATAAAAAATAATTAAAACAAGGTAGTAGTAATAGCCTTATATAAAAGCGTGTGGTTTAAGTGGGAGTATAAAAATCGAGAAGCTAGTAAATTATAATAGTTAATATATTCGACTTATATATATTTATTATATATATAAAGGTATTATTTTATTATATTATACTTAGACTTAGTTTTTTAATATAATAAAAAATATTATACATTAACTTTATATTTTAACTTAACTTATTTACTAATAAGTTAATTAGTTTATATATTTAAATAAATAGCTAGTTTATATAGCTAGTTTATATAATAAGCGTGGTAGGTGGTAAAATAGGTCGAGTATTATATAAGCTAAGTTAATAATATATTATATTAATTAACTTATTAATAAAATAATAAGTATATAAGCGTAGTATTTAATATAGTTATTATAAGTAAATAAATAAAATAGCTTTTATATATATATAATAAAGTGTTTTAGCCTTTAAATTTAATATAATATATAATATACCTTTTTAATTTAATATATTTTTAATATTCCCGCTTAAAAAAATGCTTTATATTATCTAGGTTTAATAATTAATGCTTTATAAAAGTGTTAACACTTTTATAAACTTATTATTTATAACATTATAAAATAACTTTTATAATATTTATATTTGTTTACTTTTATAGTAATATTATTAACTTATAGCTAAAAAAATAACGTTATATATTATAATTTACTAAGTGCTTTTTTTTTATTAGCCGTAAAGTTATACTTTTATATAATATTTAGCTTAGTTAATTTATTTACTTAAAACTAAACTTATTTATTTTTTTTTTTTTATATAAGTAAAATTACTTTATTATAGCTTTTATATTTAACTTTTAACTTTTTCTTTTTGCTTTTTTTTTAATTCGTTAATATAAATAGTTTCTTTTATTTTTAAGCTTAATTATTAAGTATTTTTTATAGTTTTAATACCTTTTTAAACTTTTTAAACATATTTTTAAATAATAGTTTTATAAGTTTATTTATTATTATATTTTTTATATAAATTTATTAAAGGGCTTTTTAATAAATCCATTTATAATTTTACAAGTTTATAAAATAGCTTTAAATAATTACTGCAACAGGGCTGGCGGTCCCTGCAGGTGCCAGGCACCTGCGTAGTAGTTGACCTAGGCTGTTGCGGCCCGTGCGCACCTGTCATACTGGCTATATAAGGGGCTGTTGGCCGCAGGCCAACCTACCTACCTACTTCAACACATACCATATAGACCTTCATACACCTTCAGTCATACATAGTCAATTCAGCCCTTTTTACAGTCATTTTTAGTCATGTAGGCCCTACTAGTTGTTTTTGTTGTTGTTTTTGTTGTTGTTGTTTCAGTTGTTTTCTGTTGGTTGGCTCCGCCATCCCGACGCAATGGTGTCCTCGGTGAGACTCTATTAGTTGTGTTTTTGTTGGGTGTTCTCCCATCCCGCCGCAATGGTGTCCTCGGTGAGGCTCGAAATACCCAACGCTCATTACTCCTCGGAGTGCGACCAAGGCTCGGAGACCTATCGCGACGCCCTACGCTACGAATGACCATACAAATGCGTCCAGCATCGTCCTAGACCTATGAGATACCCCCAGAGATAGCCTATACGCGAATACCCTTAGTCCAGACCGCGACAGTTGCCCGAATGCCTTCAGAGACTATAGGTTAGCCTTAGTCACCTAGCCAGTTGACTAGTCATATACCCCTTTTCGCCAGTCAATTGGCTAGTCAGTCACCTATAGCCTATACAGCCTTCAGCCTTCGCTACAGCCTCCATTACAGCCAATACGCGTTGATCAGACTGTTACACTTGCCTTAGCTAAGTCACTGCGTGAGCTAGTTGCCATACAATTTAGTATGCGTATATGTTCCCAGCCAGACAGCCTGCAGTTAGTCAGCCTGCAAGTCAAGTCAAGTCAAGTCGAGTCAGTCAGTCAACCAATTGGCTAGGCTATAGCCCTCGCATTCGCCGTTATCTCTAGCTATTCGCGTTGATCAGCACGTTACCTTCGCTAGGATAGTCATACGAACAGTCTCTCATACATTTTTGTATACAGTCATGCTCGTACGCCTCTCTGCCTAGCATATACGCGCTGATCACCTATATACTCTGATCACCTGTTATCTCTGCTGTTTCTAGTCATCTACGTTGCTAGTCAAGACATTCAGGAGCCAGTTCCCATACAATTTAGTATGTGACCTTGCTCTCATGCGTACAGCCCAGAAAGCCGTCCAATTCGTCTCTATTCGCCACCTATTTCGAGTCCCATGCCTTCGTTAGCCTTTGTCTCTGTTGATCAGTGGTTTCCTATACGAAAGAGACCTTCAGTCAAGGCTAGCCGTCACCTATCCAGGAATATCGCCGCGTTACCTTCGTCATCGTCACATTCAGCCTCTGTTCAGTTATTCAGGTATTCAGCCATGCAGCTATATCTTCGCCAGGGCTACGTATAGCCTTCGTTGCAGGCTGAATACTATCATTTCCTGTTGATCAGTTAGATCCCGTTGCCTGTGTAGCAGTCAGCCGTCTCACATATAGTTTTATATGCGATACAGCTTACAGATACATGGTCAAAGGGAAGCCTTTATTCAAGCCTTCGTTCAGGCTAGTCAAGTCAGTTCAGTCAGTCAGCCGTACGCGTTCACCTTCGCCACTGCCGATACCACTGTTTTCAGGCTATTCGCGTTGATCAGTCTATTGCCGCGCTATTCTTCCAAGAGCAGCTTTATATACGATTTTATATGCAGCTGCGCTCACACAAGAGTATCGCGATAGACCTCGCTATTAGTTACCTATTTACGCTGATCAGCCTGTTGCCCTAGCCGTCGTTGCATGAGAGCAGCCGCCTATACAATTTTGTATACAAGTCTGCTCCTAGCCACAGAGGTTACAGGTCAGCCTTAGTCAGTTGCCAATTGGTTAGCCAATAGCCTTCAAGTTGCGTTGATCAGCCAAATGCCTCTGCGTTAGTCGTTGTACAAGCCATCGCCTATACAAAATTGTATACGACTCCGCTCTAGCCAGGACAGCCGAGTGCCTCTAGCCTACCTATTGCCTTCGACTCAGGCTAGTCATGCCACCTTGAATGCAGCCTGAGTCACTTAGTCAGTCAGTTGGCTATTGATCAGTTGGTTAGTAGTTGGTTAGTTGGCTGAATAGCCATACCTTTGTTCAGGCTATTCAGGCTACTTAGCCACCAGATACGCGTTGTACGGCTAGCCACCCTGCTGATCAGTTAGCTACCTAGCTGTACGAGCTACTGCCCATACTATTTTGTATGTGACCTTGCTCGTACACCCATGTCACAGAGGTAGCTATGACTAGCCTTTTGTTAGTATTCAGGTATCTAGCCATGCAGCCACTCAGCTATATCTTCGCCAGGGCTACATATAGCCTTCGTTGCAGGCTAGATACCCTTATTTACTGTTGATCAGCTGGTTACCTACGCTTTCGGCTGTACGAGCAGCCTCCTATACTGTTTTATATGCGTATCTGCTCGTACAGCTATTTATGATATATCTGTTCATTCGAGTCATTCAGTTATTACAGCCTGTTGATCAGTCATTCAGTTATCCAGGTATTCAGCCACTCAGCCATACATTTGCCAGGGCTGTACAGAGCCTTCGTTACAGGCTGGATACCCTTATTCGCTGTTGATCAGTCGGTTACGTGTGCCTCCGTGGCTGTACGAGCAGCCTCCCATACTGTTTTGTATGAGGACATGCTCGTACAGCATTTACCTACCTATGTTGCAGCCATTCGCATTTCAGTTACTTGATCAGCCACCGTTGAGGCTCCGTTAGCCTCCCATTTGCGTTGATCAGCCCTACCATACAGCCATTCAGACCACCTATTGTCACCCAGCCAAGTGACCAAAGAGACCAGCGACCAAGTACCAGAGGACAAGAGAGACAGCATTCAGCACTGATCAATACGTATTCAGAGAATCCAGAGTAGCGAGGGCTAAGGTGCGACCTTGAAGAAAAAGAGACATTCAAGGTGGCGAGGCTTTAAGAGAATTAAAGAGAATTCGGGCCAAGCCTACGCAAGCTAGCAGATACCGCGAGAATCCAGGAATAGCGAGGGCTAAGGTGTGACCTTGAAGACAAAAGAGAAACATTCAAGGTGGCGAGGCTTTCAAGAGAACTGAAGAGATAGTTCGGGCCGAG
>MU380266.1:0-73270 GCA_022495085.1 Xylaria sp. FL1042
GAGTGGTTGGTGGAATAAAAATTATTTCGCCCGGCGCTTAATAAACTATACCCCCAACCATTTGTTCCATAATCGGAGCCGCTGACTGTGCTTTTTCCTTCCATTTTTTTTTTTTTTTTTTTTTTTTTTTTTTGCTTCCCTTCCCTCTCTCTTCTTTCCCTCCCTCCGTCATCTGCAAAAATTTTGGGTTCTATACATTAAGTACATAAGTACATAACTCCCGAGCTACCCCTCTTACTACTTTAGGAATAGTCTCGTATTAGTCAATATAGTTGTGCACTGATAAGCTAAATAAGCGACGTACCGGGCTAGAATTCTATGGCGGGGTCGCAAATAGTACCTGTAAGTTACTACTTAGGTATAGATATCTACCTCATGGAGGGCCAGTCTGATGGAGACCACAGTTACTATACAATCAAAGGCTAAAAACTAAGTGAGACCTGAGGGAACGAGTATGTGCCGATGACTTAAGGAGTCTTCTCAACTACCCCGAAGCACAACCCAGCGTTAAGGCAGAAAACAAACAACTGGCACCACACTTCAAGTGATCCCGACCATCCAACATATTTCAATCCCCCTGCCGAAGCCACTAAACCATCCGGACCGGACCGGGAGTATCCGGGAGGTTGCCTCCGAATAACAAGATGGCCGCAACTCCTAGATTTGAGGAACTTGCTCTGAAATACGTGCTTGCGGACAAGAACGAACAAGAACAGATCTCTGAGCAAGCTGCCAAAGGTGAGCTTCCACCTCTTTTCTCTCTGATAGTCCCCAGGGTGCTGATTTCCCGTCAGCTATTGAAAAATCTACCAACAAGAGGACCACGGTTCACCAGTGGGCCGCGTCTGTTCACCGATGGCTGCAATCTTCGGGTGAGGACGATCTCATATCTAGGGCCAAGGCTCTAGACTTTCTCGCCAGCACTCTCCAAGTTCTCTCGAGGAAAGACGATACCTTAAATACCGATCAAATCAAGACACTTGTCGCCTTCTTCTGCTCACTCTTCGAAACTGACCACAAGGCCGGCGTCACCGCGTCGACCAAGGCCTTGAGGCAACTCATTATAGCGAAACACTTTCAGACTACCCTCTGCATTGGTATTCAGCAGAGCATTTGCAAGCTAGGGGATGACTTCAAACTACAGGCTCCTACCACGCGCCTGGAGATCTACCATCTTTTCTGGGACCTCTTGGAAATCCTGGCTTCGGGTTTTAGCGCGAAACATGGGCAGGAGATTACGAACGAATTTATCCTCGATCTCCTTAATTTATGCCGAAATGAAAGAGACCCCGAGAATCTCATGCAGTGGTTCGCAATTCTAAGAAAAATTCTACAAGACTTTAATCCATCGACCGATGTTATATCAGAAATCTTCAAGACCTTCTCCGCCTATTTCCCTATCTCGCTCAGACCTTCGGCAGTCCCCACTACTGTAACTAGCGATAATTTGAAGATTGCTCTCCGTTCTTGCTTCTCTGCAGATTACCGTGTAGCTAGTCTTTCTATTCCCTTCCTCATTGACAAGCTAGACAAGGTTGATCAGACAGTTGCCGTCAAGGTAGACATTCTACTTACTCTTGACGCCTGCATTGCACAAGACGGCCACCCAAGACAAACCAGTGTGCCTCACGCAGACCAAATTTGGGGCTCGCTTAAGTATGAGGTTCGCAACGGTGAAGTTCAAGAGATCATTAAAGCCACCCTTAAGGTTTTGTGCTCTCTCACGAAACGGCTCGATGGAGAGCATCTTCAATCTTTTCTAAACAACGCCTGGAAAGATCTGAAAGAAGACATATTAGATGCGCGGTATACTGCGCAAGCGGGGCGCTTGCTTGTTGCCATTGTTGGCGCAACTCCTCAGTCATTTACGCTACTGATGCCTCGAGCTCTGGAGCACGTCAAGAAAACTATCAAGCACAACACTTCTATTATACATAAACGACATCTCATAGCCTTGATGAGTTCGATAATCAAGTTACGGTTACATCTCGTCACTGACTCAGGCCTCGGCCAATCCCAATCCGAGGATGGTATTATTCTCTTAGATGACCTGTTTGGCGATTCGCTTTTCAACGACTTGTACTTGCCGTTTTGGAAGGAGCATTCCGTGTCTTCGTCGCCTATTGAATACATTGGTATATTGCGAGAAGCTATGCAGGGATTGGGAGCTTTAGTTGGCCAAATGTCTAGCGTGAAGGACGATACTCGACGACTTTGTTCAGATTCCACTTGTGAGACAATTATCAGCATACTTGCTAAACCTGTCATTATTTGTCCTATTGAGGGCCCCAAGTTCTTCGACTTGGTCGAAGAATGTGTGCCTCAGGATCTGCTCGATGCAGGTGAGGAGGCCTTGAGGAATGCCGTACCCCTATATCCACCATCATTTCGACACCTTCTCCTGCAATTTTTACATTCTATTCAAGACGCATACCAATTCCATGCCCAACCGCACGGCTTAAGTTTACAGATCCGAAATGTCTCTGCGACTCTATGCACAATAATTCATTCTGGGACATTGGAACCCGAGGCATGTTGGCTCAACGAGGCCGCCTTGATTAATACTTTTCTGCAAGGCCTACAATGGATGTTGTCTGAGAAAGCGGACCCGAAGTTCTTGGTTGTATTTATTGACGCAATTCATGCCACACTGAAGTGGGCTTTGAGGCAAGGGTCAACATGGGACACTAGCCCCAAGCTCACCAAAGAGCAGTTTCAAGATCTTGTTGCCCTCTTTGAAGCTAACGGCACTCCTCAAGTCGACCTCAATCGTCCGGGGAAGATCGAAGCACTGGAGGTAGGGGAAACTGGTTCTATGCGCCCACGACGTGCATACTACCTTTTTGTAGTCCAACAACTCTATCGTCGATTTACGACCCTATCTAATTTTGGCACATCCAACGAATCCAAAACGGCGGCCCTCAGCAGAGACTTGGATGGGGACAGCCCGGATTTAGTTTCGAGACAAGATATCCTCTTGAATCAACTAGGTCAATTCGCGGCATCCGTAATCAGAGCACTTAGCGAGGAAGAACAGAGAGATCTCGGCCTGGATTCCGAGGCTTTCAGTCTATTCCACTCTCACTCAGCACAGAATTTAGCAGTAACATGGAGTATCAGCCTTGCTAGCGATTTTCGGACTGCGCCATTGTCGCTGGGTATTATCCAAGGTCTATGGCCAGGAGCAATACGGACAGAGGTGAGCCATAGCCAGTTATACAGTATCACAAACGAAGAAAACAAATCTGACAACCATTCTCTAGGTACACCTCTCTGCGCTCAATAATTTGATCGCTGCCTTAATTACTACACCAATGCCGTGTTCCGAGGCAGCGAGAGCCGCCATGGACGCACTAGTCTGTATCCTGTCGAATAAATACGATACAAAGAAGGATAATACCCTCCTTGAACAGCGAATACAAACGCAACAACCTCTGGTCACGATGATACATGACTTACTGGATAACTACCAGGCTGGTGATATCGATTCGAAACTCAGAATATTTCGCAGCGTCCTACATTATCTCGCTGGCGATGTAGCCCACCCGCTCACGGGACCGGGTGACCAGAACACACTCCTTACTCTAATCGTTGAGAATGGGACCACGGATATTATGATGGGCAGACTGCTCGCGCAGAATCTGGGCCTACTGGTAATGCCTCGAGACTGCCTATCGGATGACAACCACCCGATACGCAAGAAGCTGGGCTCGGGATGGTTCTACCACAGAAATGTAGTTCCGTACCTTGACCGTTGCTTCCCGGAGCCGGGGATAGCAGAACGCGAGACAGTTAACCGCGCGGTGGGGATCTTCTCGATCCTGCGGCACTTAGATTACAAGATCTACGCCTCCGATGCGGGGCGCATCGTGCGCGTCGGGATCCGGTCCCTGTCCACATTCAAAGTAGGCGTGGAGACGGAATCTCTGCTCGTCGTCCTCCTTCACATCCTCGAGAAGGATCCGGGCGAACTCCGAGGACACCTCGCGGCCCTGATCCAGGGCTTGGTCGCTATTTACGGGATGGCGCGCAACGTGGCCGACGCCGCGAAGTTCGACCCCAATGCCGGCGGAAAAGAAGGGGGAGGAGCAGACGCATACAGATCCAAGGCTTCGCGCATCAGTGCCCGGGACCGCGATCCCATTGCCACGCGCATGTACACGCTACAGTTCTTCCAGAAAATCACGGAGAGCAAGTACGACGCCCACCTTCTACTGCCGTATCGCAGAGACTTGCTCCGCCCCCTCGCGACCGCTTGTGGCGATTCGGTTAGGGAGATTCGCCGCATGGCGCTCAAGGCGAGAATAGCATGGGAAGGGCTGGACTAGTTCACCAATCTCCGCGCCGTAGCCGTTGACCAGCACCTTTATCTTGGTTGAAGAATTAATGGGATACAGATTCGAGTCGAAGTGATGAGGACATAAAGATATTGTTAGCGAATGCTGCCGGATTTCTAAGACACAATAACGGTATGCATAGCTTGGAGGTGGAAGAACAGGGTATGTCACATAAGAAACGTGGATGAACGGCCGATCACCTTGCTGGAACGTGCATCTGTATTTTAGCCAATAGTCCTGTTACCGCTTATGAATCGAGATTCGTGAGATAGACATACTTCATATCAAGACAGAAAATTTTGTTGACAAATCACACGATACGATCGTACGCAACTGCATCATGACGAGGGAGGGTATCAGAGTTTTTTTTTTTTTTTTTTTTTTCCCAGTAGCAGTAGAGTTTACACAAAGCCTATACATGGCCGACTACGCCTTTCTCCTCTTGGCCTTCTTCCCAGCGTTACTGTCGGCCCCCGTGGTCTCGGCAGCAGCTAGCGCATCGAGAGTCGCGGCATCCACATTCAGGAATTCAGAGGATGTTTCCGTAGAAGGGAGAGACGGGGTAGCAGTTGCAGCGGCGGCGGCGCGTTTGGGGTCGGCCTGGGCGATCACCGGCACGGTCGTGGCTAGCATGATCTGGAAGGGCAGCGCGACGAAGTGGCCTTGTGCGTCGAACCACTCGGTGAAAGAGCGCGCGAACTCGATCTTGCTGGCTGCGCCGCCTTTGGGGGTGACTTCTACGACGACGTGGTAGATTGGCTCGTTCTTCTTGGTCGAGGTTGAGATGGATATCTGTATTTCATTCCCAGGTCCTCGTTAGTCGTGACTTGAGTTTGACTTGGCGAAAGAGCGCAAGACAGACGAGAAAGAGAGAAAGAGAGAGGGGGGAGGGAGGGTGTGTGTGTGTGTGTATAGGTAGGAAAGGCGGACGGAGTGGATTTGTGATTCACGCACCTTTGTCCCGTCCGGCGCCTTGCCCTGGTATACGGTCCCCTTCTCGACGAAGGTGATCCATATCGTCAGGGCGCCGTTGATGAGCGAGTACAGGGCCACAGCGGCAGCCGTGTACCACTTGGTGCTCTCGAAGCCGAGCTTGTAGTCCCAGAGGAAGCAGGCGGCGGCGATGGCGAAGGCGCCGTAGCCCAGCGCCAGACGCGTGTCGACGAGGCTGTGGTCCTGCTTGAACTTCAGCGAGTTGAGGTAGTTCGGTATCGCATCGTCCGATGTGTTCTTCAGATCTGCTCGGCGTCCATTAGCAGTGGGTTCTGGCTGTATATTGTGACTTGAGTGCTTGCGGTGCACAAGACCGGGTCTTTAAGCTGGAGAGCTAGCCTACCTGCTAGGTTGTACACGGTAATTCGCTCCTGGGACGTCATTTTGAGATCTCGTTCTCGTTTCCCTCGTTGATTATGTTGTAAATAGTGACTAATTGGGTCTTTTTAGGCCGAAGGGTGAGAACAACAGCTCAAATGTGCCTATAATAGTTGTGATGCAGCTGCTGTGTAAGTACCTAAGGCAAGTACAGAGGTACTTTAAGTTGGAACGTGGCTCGTTCCGTCAGTGTGGAGCACCTTTTTTGGTTCTGTCCTGTCAAGGGTCCCCCTCGCCGGGACCTGCGACCCGCCCTTGCTGAGCCGGAAAGCCTGCGGCTGACGGATTGAGGCTTGCCTCACCAACCACAACCTCCAACTGCTGCTACCTACCAAAGGTTTCTGATATATACCTTGTGGTTCAAAGCAATCGAATCTCAAGCCGTCGAATTGCTCGCTTCGCCCTTGTCGCAAGACATTCTTCGGCTAACCATGGCCCAATTACCGGTGCAGACGATCCATAGGGATCCCCAGCTATTGTGAGTTTTGTCACGGTGCCGTGGTAGGAAAACGCTGCTGATCGTCCTGCCTGAAAAGCTACTGGATCCTGTTCCCCATCACTGTTGTCATGGTAAGCCACTCTTCCAGGGATAAACAACTCTGCAACCATATTCCCCGGCTAATCTAGAAATCTAGGTCTTAACCGGTATCCTCCGTCACTACGCCTCTGTTCTGATGGCCACTGTACCGAAGAGATTCGATCAGAAGTCGATAAAGGAGCAGCGCTCCATGGTCCACGGCGTCGCCACGCGAACCAACTTCCACGTCCTCTCGGCGCCGTCCTTTCGCGTGCGACGCGACTACCTAACCAATGCCTACGAGTCCGGTGCTTTCCTCAAGGACCCAGAGCGTCGTGGCCAGCCCCCCGCGAACCCCATGACGGACCCCAACGCCATGGACGGCATGATGGGCATGATGAAGAACAACATGGCCATGATGATCCCGAACACTCTCATCATGAGTTGGATCAACGCCTTTTTCAGTGGCTTCGTCATTATCAAGCTCCCTTTTCCTATCACCATCAAGTTCAAGAGCATGCTGCAGGCTGGCGTCATGACGAAGGAGATGGACCCCAGGTGGATGTCTAGTATAAGCTGGTATTTCTTGTGTATCTTTGGTCTACAGAGCGTGTTTAACTTTATCCTTGGGAGTGAAAATGGTAAGCATACTATACACTCTTAAACTCAAGCGCCCGGCATTGCGATCAGTATAGCTGACTTGGAGTAGCTGCGAATCAAATGGCCCAGCAAATGGGTGCTATGGGTCCTCAGGCTGGCCCTCAGATGTTTGGGCCTGGCGTCGACCCCGACAAGCAATTTAAGACGGAGGCGGAGAATCTGGCGGTCGTTGAGCACTACTCGGTACTTGATGAAGTAGAAGATCGATTGCTCGAGGGTATCAAATCTAAGTAGAAATAGAATCGAGCTTAGGAGTTTCGTCTGTATCCATACCTAATCAAATACTCCATTTCCCAAACGCCAAGATATGCCACCCTTTTTTTCGCTCTCATCCTATGCAAGTTATAGCAAGTCGCGCACCCATTGATATGCACGCGGGCAGCGCTTTATCAATCACCACCACAAGCACACTCCCAGTCCTTCCTTCATCATACTACCCTTAAGAGAGTAGGGAGAGATGCTCTTGGCCCGCTCAACAGCTTCTTGTTCCCCACTCTCTGGTGCTTGGTCATTCCAGGTCTCGTCGAGGACTTGAAACCGGACCATCTCGTTCTGGTCGTAATGCATTCTATCTTCATCCACTACCCATACCCAAGCTTTCTCGTTATGATCGCTAAAACATGTGAGTGCTTTGAACTGAGAAGACATGCCAAATTGGACGACTTACTACTCGGTGTTTTCGGGGAGCTCCTTATAAGATACAGAAATTTCCTCAAAGAATTCGGTCCGGACTATTGATGAGTTAGTAATTTGAGACAATCATTCTTTTTTTTTTTTTTTTTTTTTTTTTTTTTTTTTTTTTTTTTTTTGGATGGCTCTTACTCTTTAACCCATCTGGGGTTGCACTGCTGATTTTTCCAAACAGAGTCTCCCCCTTGAACGGCCTAAAGACAATCATGCGAAACTCAACTGCCCGTAAGAAATTCAAGTTAGTCTATATTTTTATCAAGTTGCATGATCGTGAGAGAATAGGGAACTGCACCATTTACATTGACAAGGCCGTTACCATGTCCTATCAACCCCTCGGATGCCCACAGGAGGTCATACATGCAGATGCAGAGGCCAATCTTCTGTATCACGCGGTTGGAGTACTTGGCGTTTATGTTGTTCTCAATGGCTACACGACTGTGCTGCTCAAACTGTGACGGTGGAATCTGCACCAGATCCGCTATTTTCGTCTGTGTTTACTTGTTATCAGCATAGGTCTGTCATTGCCACGTATATATCCTATTTTTTAAAAAAAACTCACTAATATGAACATCTTTGCACCCTTGAAGTTGTAAATAACGATCCACACATATTTTGTTCTTTTGCTAGTAGTGAAGCTTAGTCTAGGTAGGTAGGCTTCTGAGTCGAACCCCACCATGAAGATGGTTCGCAAGTTCCAAGCGTGGGGCTCTTTTCTTTAAGTTAAGCATACCCGGTACTTACCTAAAACTCAGAACACGGATAACCTTTTAAGAAAATATGGGCCTTTTATGGCATAGCTGCATAGGTAACTATACGCTTTAAGCCTGGTCTTTCTTGAGAGCTCAAATGGATACGACTACTCCATAAAGTACGCATCCATCATCTATCCACCAACTTTCTTCTGGATATTTAGCCACAGCCCAGCTTTTGCGCCGGCTTGCTTTTGACTTTCCCTCAAAGAAGCTTGATATCGAAGTTGGAAATCTTCAAGTGAAATAGTACTACTCGGGGCCGGGTTTTCTTTCAAATTTTGCAAAGGTCTTCTCTTCCAGGCATTAACGAGATTTACACATACCTCTCTCTCTCTCTCTCTCTCTTTCTACACCTATTCCGTCGCGTCAACCACCCATCCGGCCAGATCGCTTTACCTACTAGGTTCGCCAAAAGACGTCTTTTTGGGCTTAGGCTTCGCTAACCTTCCAGCGTGGCCGTGTAAAGCGCCTGTCTGCGCGACGGTTTCCTGTACGTTCCTCCCTTGATTTTTCTCCCTTGTTTCATTCAATATGAATTATAGGGGCTAGTTGGCAGACCGCCTGCATCGGTTCGCAAATACTTGGGCCATCAAGCCATGTTCATCTTAGCCCTCACATTCAAAAGACTTTCTAGTGTCTTCTCTTGGCTTTCTATTTTTTCTTTCTCTCTTTTGGTTACAATATCTCGTCTGTTAGTTGTCGGGTTTATTTCAATTTTAACAGGTGGATTGTTCATATATCTAACATGGTGTGAAGCTTTAGGTGTTTTCCTTGTCACTGTTTCATCTCGCCGAGTGCTTGATTTTCAAGAAACTTGCTTGAATAGAAGAAGATGACGAGTTATCCTTACGCGCCGCCTCCACCACCCCCGACCGCCTCTGCTGCTTCAACAGGACAGTACCCGTCGTATAATCAACCACATTCGTATAATGTAGGTTCACACCGTGGCGGTCAAAATTCATTCGCAGGGGGTGGGCGAGGTCGCGGCCACCATGATTATGGCTCGGGTTCACGTTATTATCCCCAACAACCAGACTACACTCCCCCCCCTAGTGGCCATTATACCGCGCCGCAAGCAAGTGCCCACTGGCAAGGTGCTCCAGCAGTTAATCACTACCCTCCCCATCAGCAGGGTGTCCCTCATCATGCCTCTTCTGCGTACCCTACCAACTACAGTCCTCAGGCATATAGTAATCCGGCGGGACAAGGGTATCAATCTCAATATCCCACTGCGCCTGTGAGGCCTACGCATGGCCCTCCGTATCCTTCTTACGCAAATGATCACCCTCCGCAGCGTTGGTCCGAGCAGGGCCCGACTTTCCCACCGTACTCGAACCGAGGCGGTCGTGGGGGGTTTCAAAGTGACCGAGGTGGCCACAAACCTGACAATTCAATGGTGCCTCCAACCGCGATGCGACTAGGTTTCGAAAACAATAGTGACCGCGTGGTCCACGTTTCGAGCCCCTATGGGTCGCCTTATCAGCCAGGCCCGCAGCCGGGGCCCTACGCTCAACCTACTTATAACTACCCTCCTGCTCCTGAGAACCCCTATTCGACTCCTCCACACGCTCATCACAATACTCCTGGCTATAGCACCAGGGGCGGCTCCGGACGTGACGGCTTTGGCCATTCAAATAGAGGTGGTCGTGGGGGACACGGTGGCCGAGGCGAAAAGTTTCGTCACCACCGGGATCAAAAACCTTCTCATGGATTTAACCCTTCTCAGAAGCCTGATGCAGCGGTTCATAGCAAAAAGAAGAAGCGTAAGACCAATACGCTCGGGCTAACCCCCGGGGACGAGAGCAGCGAAGGTGAAGGTGCTCTGGATGACGAGGAAAAGCGTTTGAGTGATCTTTTGGGCGCAGATGCTCCAGTGTAAGAATCATCCGTCCTACTCGATGTTCAGATTTGATGTTAATGATGTTATTGCCCAGGATCCCTGACATGGCTGCTTGGATCGCAGAGCGCAAGGCAAACTTTCCCACAAAAGCTCGCATAGAAGCCAAGAAAGCTGCTAATGCATTATCTGCACCTAACACTGACGACTCCTCCAAACCTGCAGCCACAAAGATTGACAAAGACCAAGCTAAGATCGATAAGCTTGAGAAGAAATTGAGTAAGCTCAAGGGGAGTATCGAAAAGAGGAAAAGGGCAGCGAATGACGAAGGCGATGAGATGCGAGCAGACGAATCGCCAGATCTATCTGACTCATCAGACGACGAAAAACCTGAAGTACAAACAAGCACCAAGCCAGCAACTCCCTTTCTTCCCCCTCCCCCTATTACAAGGGCAGACCCGACCGCCCACTGCAAATACTATTCTACGGGAGGTACATGCGGAAAGAAGGGCAAGTGCCGCTTCAAGCATGACCCGGCCGTCCGTGAAGCTGCATTGCAGGAACGTACACGGAACGGTGGTCGCATGACCCTCAAGCAACGATTGTTACTTAACGACAAGGACCATGAAGACATGGACGTGGTTAAAGCCATTGTAGAGATGCGATCTAGTGGACGCTTGGTTGATCCTCAAAACCTCCAAGTTCGTGCGAAGCATCAAACAGAAGAGCTGGCAATCACTGTGCCTGCTCCATCGACGCTCCCCACCACAGCTGGTGTAGCTAGTCTGCCACCGAATCCTTATGCGTCATCAAAGAAGGCAGCACCACATAAGAAGTCTGATCCAGTTGAATAACTACACCAAGTAAACGTCAAGTTCTTAGCAGAATTCGGACTCGGCTCTCGAGGGCCACCATGGTCGACTTGTCTACAAGACAAGCAGGCCAGAACTAGGGCACCAAAATCAAATTGCTCATCAATGTGATTAGAACCCAATACGCATCTCGTGCAACACGGTCGGTCGGTCTTAGCATGCTTCTGGATTCATCAATTTCCACACCTCTTCAATCTAGCTCTGCCTGGACAATAGGCAGTATAACTCTGAAATCATTTTTCGAAGTTCCATTGTCTTAAAAAAAAACCTCGTCGTTTTCTTTACCAAAAAAGCACCATATCCGCATGGTTCACAAGAAGTGAAGTGGAATCGCAAATCATCTGGGTGTCACCTGAATTCAAAATGGCATCAAGCGACGCAGGCGGAGCTTCAATGATTTGCGTTCAACGACACAAAGTCCAAAGCGAAGAAAGAACACAAAAAGCGTTTGTTTTATTTTGACTTTATTTATTTTTATTCTGACCCGTGGGGTCGCATCTTTACGAGCTTTGCGTTTATCGATGATTATTCTTCATTCTCTAAACAAAACATTTACCAAGACCAACTGCTTTCCACACAATCCTTTGGTCATTTGGTCTGCAACGAAATGGCCGGTATACATAATTATGACCCTACTTGCAAGGCAAGCGCTAATCTAGTACCAAAACACAGCTCTATGGAACCATCCATTGATGAAGTGCAACTTGCTACGTGGTTACCAACATCTTCGAGCAATATCTCACGACATTATATTCAAGGCAATTCAATGGGGGGTTTTCTGTGAGCAGACACCATGAGTCACTGCTTGCTCTGGCGATGACAGTACCATTACGCTAGGATAGTTCGCCAAGCACAGCATATCATATAGTACCCCGGAAATAAATAAGATTGGGATGGGAACATGGTAATTTAGGCCTATTGAAAATTTGTATATTAACAGCCCAGCGTCGTTATTCGCATAGATGAGATTTATACGGAGCTTTTCTAGATGATCAACTACAAGGTGATTCACGGGACTCGTGTGGGGTTGATCTGACTACCTAGGCGCTCATTCAAGTTATGTGACAAAGGAATTGCTTCTATTAAGTCCGCCAACACATGGAAAGTAGCTCTGAAGACGGCAATAGGATAGGGCGAATCAGAAGGCAATTCACCTCTTCGTATGTCCTTGGCCAAACAATCTATTTCACTACATCGTGATCAATTTTTTGGGGAAAAAAAGATCAGAAGCCATCCATATAAATACTTCAGCTTGCATGTTTTGAATCATACGACCCCATGCCGAGAACCGGTCCCCTTTTTCTCTACTTTCTCTTCTCTTTTAAGTGAACGCCCAACGCCATTCAAGTGTAGTTCGATTCGGACAATCCTTGACTTCTGACTACCTAGTCTTGATCCTACAACCTCTAGGTTGCAATGACCCTAAGTGAGCAAAACGGCGTTGACACATCCATCTTCCTCGGGTTTGTTCGTGATTTGAGCATCTGCAGATAATGTTAGCGAATCAAATTTCCGAAGTTGTACGTATGAAAGCCTCCCAGTAGACGCCAGATAGAGTTCAGCTAAAGGCCGAGTAGAAGACAATGATAAATTTCACATACTAAAAAAGACGTTAGCAAACGGGTACAATTTTAAGATACAATCCGCGTGGACTCACCAACGACCCCATACTACCTTTCCTCCGGCTGTTGTGAGACCCAATTCTGAGACGTTGACCTATAGTGAATTTAGTATAATAATAGTGACGCGAGATTGGACCTCTCTCACCTCGATAACGGTTCCACGTGTCAAGCACCCAAGTTGCGTATATAGCTGTGAGTTGGGGTTCTTTTTCACCGATATAATTGGAACAAAAACGGTGATTCCCAGTTTTGGGTGCGTTAGATGACATTTTTTATGTCTTAAGCCCATAGGCCTTATGAATCTCTCGTATTTAACTGGGCGGCGGGTGAAATCAGGACCACTAAGGAAACGAAGGTTAGTTGAGAGATTTAGATATAGTAGCGGTTAAATATTAGTTCGAAATCAGATTAGAGCATGATGAGGGAACAAGACCAAAAAGTTCCTCGAAGGGAGCATACGCCCAGTGAAGCGATAGAACTACAAGTTCGCCTTCAACTTTTGTGGGTGTGGCGCTGTTCCTTCGAGTCCCTTTCAAGCTTGTCCACGCAATTGCTACCGAGTTGTTGATAGGCTTGATTGAATCACATACACAAATGTCGGCATCGTAACCATCCTCTTCCACCCTGTTCATCTTATTGTCAGCATATGTCATATGAACATACTCGAGGGTCTCGGGTTACGAGAAATGCCCTGTGAGGGAAACACCTCCGAAAGTAGAGCCTAAACAGCACAAGTAACACTTCAGAATGCTTACCTTTACTCTTTCGTTTTCCGGTGGCAACGACTTTAAACATATCTTCCTGTTGCCTTATCAGCCTCTAGAAATGCTTCAACTACTCTTGGGCAACCTACTTCACCTAGTGACAGTTAGTATTCAATTAAGGGATATATCGTTGGTATGTAAGACTTACTAATGCCTAAAAAACAGAAAATCCTTCGTGTCAACAACTTTAACTCGCAGTAGATATTGGGAGATTTGAAAGGTTTAGGAGAGCCGACGGGATTAGAAGCAAGAGAGCTCCTAGCATCCAGTAACTGGCCCAACCCTATATTCCCAAAACCTCATGCCAGAAGGATTCAACATACCTGAGACTTTAGGTATAGGCACGCTATACCTTGCACTCTGTGATTTAACAATATTAGCTTCGGCTACTATGAAGTAGTGACTGCATTATGTCACGTATGTGGGTATGGATGGCGGTACCTTTTCCGAGCGGCGGTTTTTGATAGCGCTCGAAAGTGACTTGGCCGTTTGGGGATTGTTTCTGTCAAGAAGATAACTCGGAAGAGGTTGGCTCGGATCTTTATCTCCAGCAGACTTCACGTTCTTCTCCTCTCTACAGATCCGTCAGTAAATTGTCCGGACTGCTTATACTGCCTCGACATGGCCCGGGCGGCATGCCGGTGGCGAGGGACTGGACTCACAGAGCTTTGATCTGTTTCCGTAACTGGATCTTATGCTTGTGTCGTTCCTGCTGGAACACTGTAGAGGTTTTTCTATCAGCAACTGCAAGACTAAGGCGACCGTTATTATACCGTCGCAACCGGTCATCACTCACTCTTGGCCCTGAAACCACGGAGGTTGGTGGCCTTAGCCGATATGGTATGTGCCTCTCGGGCCTCTCGTTTCCGTACCCTTTCCTCATGGTCCTTTGGGGAGAGAAGCAGGAGTCAGCTATGGCTATCATTTGTATGTCGGCACAGGGGTAGTCAAGAACCAAGCAAGAGTCTGAGAAGCCAGAGCCGAATACCCTCGAGAGCTGCTTGACCCCACAACTATATCATGGATGAATGCAATTTCTGCCTACCAGTCGTCGCCCATGCTCCTTGCGGTGCTTCTCCATGTATCTGCCAGGGCGTCAGTTGGTGCGAATCTAAGGTGTCGTTTTCATTGGGGACGAACTCGTTCTGAGGCATGGCGGGTAGATTTGCCCTCGAGAGGGACTTCGACGTGGAATATAATTGATTTTATTCTCGCTTCTGTATGACTGTCGCTGTCGATGTCGCCCGTCGCCGTTGTTGCTTTGTCGTTTGTGAGAGGACGTTGCCGTTCCGATCTATTAGCCTTCGCCGATTGAGTATGGGTCAGGATGGACGGGAGGACTTCGATAAACAGCAAAAAAGTCCCTTATCGCATCCACGCATTGTCCCGCCACTGCGGGTAGATTGATGCCCCACTCTACGTCGGTACGTACCTTGCAGGTCTCAGAGAAAAACGGCTGGTCTCCACTCTTCTTTTCTCAAGAGGTGGACCCTTCGGATTGCATTCGACTGCCACCATGCTTCGTCCACTACGCTATCACAAGACTACCTCTACACGACTACCAGGCGATCCGGCAAGCCGAGGGAGGACTTGGGCGGCTTAACACGCCAATTGGACGCACACCAAGCACACGCTGATACCGCCGCCATGAGCAGATCACTGCTGCGCTCCGTTCTGGAGCTTAGGGCGCCTCTCACTCGCCTACCGCCAACCTTCCTTCTGCCCTCGCGCGCTCTATCGACGACGACGACGACGACGACAACGGCAACGGTGCAAAGCGCCAACCCAGCCACCTTGCCGTCAAGGACCAGCATACCGCCGAGCGCATCTACAACACCGAGCCCCAGCACACCTTCAAGCACCCAGAAACAGGCCCCCACCGCTCCTGAAGCCATCGAAGCCGCCGCATCCCTCGCCCAGCTGTATCCTCTGCTGCGGGCCCAGCCACGGCACTACATCACAGCCCACATACACGGGCGTCCATATCTCGTCACCGAAGGCGACCAGATTCGCCTGCCCTTTAAAATGCCTGACGTCCTACCCGGCGACGTATTAAGGCTCGACCGAGCCTCCGTCCTTGGATCGCGCGATTACACTCTGAAGGGCGCTCCGTGGATTGACTCGAAGCTGTTTGAGTGCCGCGCTACAGTTCTCGGCACAGAGAGCGAACCCCTAAGGATCAAGATCAAGACGAAGCGGCGGAACAGGAGGTCCCAGCGCGTCACGAGCAAGCACAAGTTCACCATTCTACGAATCAGCGAGCTAAAGCTCTTAGAGCCCTCATCATGAACCAATAGTGCGACGAGGTGACGATAATTGGGATGGGAAGTCACGGAAGAAACTGCGTGATCAATGGTTATTTTGAAGTGGCAGTATCAGGCTGCTACCTAAACCAAGAGTTCGTGAAGGGGCTAAAAGAACTGGGACGTTGCATTCTCCAGTTAGTGGTGTGGTTAGTTCTGAGAATCACGATGCTCGTCTAAAGGGACCTTCCAACCACTCCGCCAAAGATTTACCCTAAGTCCTGCCGGATTTATATCCGATATTTGTATCACCATAGAGGACCTCAATGGGCCAATGTATTTACAGTCGTGCCCATCCTGAAACGGAGGGGTCTACGGAATATTATAGTTGTATAATACTATGAGATATGCCCTATGTTGATAAGGGACGTGTTATCCAGCAGTGAACCGTGAAAGGTGGTAAATCAAACCCCAATGTAAAATCTTCCAGATATCGTAATAGGCCATGTTGCACCGATTTTGATGTAGATTTGTCATACAACGGCACTATATACCATTATGATCAAAAACCAACGGCTCATCAATATCTACAAACATTGGATATCTAGCGCTCCATGATGAATACATATGCTGCATCTGACATGAGAGGACACTCACACATGCCAATCTCTCTGATTCGGGGGTCCGGATATCAACTCAAGAGGTTTTTCATATGAACTATCAATAAAGATAACAATAATGGGACTTGATTGAGATACACAGTAGACGTCTCGCTGGTCCGGATAGAATGAAACAAATAAATAATGTAGGATGCCACGGGTAATTCACACAGTATCGCAAAGACAAGATCCTGTGACACCAATTTCAAACGATACAACGTTAAGCATAAATCCCCGTAAAAGGAATCTATTTTCTTGAAGCTTTATAACAATTGAATGTCGACATGGCGGTAGAGATAGTTATCTCTATTTGTGCGGTTCCACCCAGAACTGAAATAATGGCTATTTTCTCCTTTCCGAGACTATTAGGTTCTTATTTCCAAAGGTGATTTACAGCTATAGCTCAGCGTTTTCAAGGGAGAGAAGAGAGAGAGGAGAGAGAGAAATATATATATCCTCTTTCTGCGGACATTGTTTGCTTAGAAATAGCTAGTATAGATAAAGCAAGCTTCTGCTTAATGGTGGTAGAGCAACTTCCTAAGAAGTCGCTCAAGTGTTAGCATAGTTAAAGACTGAACTTAAAGCGCCACGCAGTCAACTCTAATCCAAAAATTGAATTACCTCTCATAGGCCGATAAGTGTCACAGCGCAAGGTGTGTTAAGGACTGACCAGTCCTAAGTATGCAAGCTTGTGCTATCAACGAGAGTTAAAATAGCATGGATAGTCCTAGATACTTGCTATCTCTTCGTATAAAGCAGTTCAGGAATGGGTTAATAAAGGAACAGTAACATGAGGGCCCAGAAACATAAAGCTCATCTCGTGACTTAACAGACCGGATATCGCAGCTCTTATCTCAGAGTTCACGGAAACGGTATCACATAACTAAATCACTCTAGCAGACCGGATATATTAGAAAGTAAGCGAATGGTGATTTGACATTATGGAATGGGATATATATAATACGTTGGTCTCCTAAAGTAAAGAGACAAAAGACGAAAACGCTAATCAAGTCTTTATCGTTGTCAAGACCGCACATGTACGTACGCCTTCCTCTCTCTATACAGTGGGTAGAAGTCTGAATCAAGCCCGCCCAAAACGCCGCAAGAAGAACGTGCAAAGGCGCGATGACAGTACAGAATCAACGACAACTAATGGGGAATAAGTGCTTTGATCAAAAACAAGCAATGGAACAATGCCGCCTTGAAAAAACACGGAGATGGATGATCCAAGTCCGAATCCAGCAGTAACAACAGACACCATCCAAGAAAAACAAAAATCTCTAAACTCCCCTCTTCGAACTCCGATTCTCATTATCTTTTCGCGGGTCGTAAATCTTCGTCGTCAAATAACTTTTTGGATTTTTTATGTCTTAGCTCTAGTTAAGTCGAGGAGTGGAAAACAGCGATGACCTATTATTTTCCCTCGACGGATTTGGCGTCTTGTCCGATTGCCTTGGCAACGCTGCCCCAATAGGCCTGTGGCCATACACTGAGAACCTCAGCCTCGGTGGGCATGCGCTCCCGACACCTCGTGACCACACTCTGGATGATCCTACCAAGCAGCTCCTCGGTGATGGGCAAGGAGCCCTCTGGCGTCTCAATAGGGTATAAGAAAGGGTCGGTGGGGGCCAACAGCTCTTCGCAGGTTGGTCGAAGGCGCTGGTCGCGGGTCAAACATCGCTTCATCGTCCTCAGTAGACTTGCTGGCACGGGAACCTCGCCGATTCCACGGTCACGGAACTCGATATCGTATTGCCAGTTGATGATAGCATGGCAACGAGCCATTTGGTTCGGAATATGGCCAAAGGGCGGTGTTCCGTAGACCATTTGGAAAAGGATACAGCCCAGGCTCCAAATATCGCTGGCTTTGCCCAACTTCATGAGCTTAGGACGCGTAGGATTGGTGCTGATCTTTCGGCCACCTGAGTCTGCGGTATTGGAGTCGATCAGGCTCTCGGGGCTCATGTAATTTGGTGTTCCAACTTGTGCCTCGCGGTGCACATTAACCGTTTCTTCCGTCTGAATCGCATTGGCTATACCGAAGTCAATGAGCTTGAGACGGCCTTTTACCACCACGAAATTGGCTGGTTTGAGATCAGAGTGAACGATATCATAGGCATGAACAGCCGCTAGGCACTCGAGCATTTCCTGCCAGTAATACCGTACAAAGACAGGGTCGAACTTGGCATTTTCCGGAGAAAATCGTTGCCGTAGGAGCGTATTAAGATCCAGCTCGCCCATCTCCATCACCTAATCTTGGTTAGCATGACGGCCTCAAATGAAGGGGAAGGTACAGTAAATATGACTTACGAGGCTTAAAACTTGCTTCTCATCGTTCATTTCGTAGTCGAAAAGAGTAATCACCCGTTCGACCTTGGTCAACTTCTTGAGCAGATCAATTTCTCCTTTGTATCCCTTGACGGTATTCTCATCGGCATTTTCAATAGAGACACGTTTGAGTGCAAACATCTTGCCATTATCGGCTGCCACTCGGTAGACCTTGCCGCTGCCTCCTCGGCCTAGAGAATCTATGCGGGTATAGCACTTCCCATTGACCTTCATGTAATTCCGTCGTTTTGCTGCTTGAGACGTAGTAGCTGCACCGGCGGTGGTTGTGGCAGCGTCCAAAATGGACATCTTCGGTGGCGGCGGGGGAACCGCTCGGCGCGGCGTATTATGGCTAAGGGAACTCAACGGCTTCCGCTCTGGGGAAGCAGGACGCAGCGCGTTTACCTCCGTGCTCGTTGGGCGAACGGTAGGCTTCGCTAGGTCTATTTCTGGTAGCAAAACGCCAGCTGGCTTCTCTCTCTTGAAGGTTGGCGGAGCTTCATTTTCTTGGTCATGTCTTGAAGGCATGTCTGGTCGTGGAGGTGGAACTCTGTAGTGAGGGATAATAATCTCGTCCTTTCCTGGAGAATCATGATAATATTGTAAGGCTTGTTCCTTATCTTCACCAGGCAACGTCCGATACACACCGGCTCTTGCCAGGGATTTAGCACTAACAGGACTCCCAGAGCCAATGCGGTCGGGCACATAGAAAGAAGATGCAAGATTGTCGACAGGTTCAAGATCAACAAGGTCATGTGGGTGCTGGCCATTAGTATCCTGGCTAGAAGGGACGGGATTCCCTTCCTCGTTTCCTACATCTTCTTCACTCTGTCTCCTCAGACCCCGGCGAGCTGGACCACTGAGAAAGCTCCCAGGAACCTTGCCCACTCTCTTGACTCGCATGGAGCTCTGAAGCGCCTGGTTCTCGTCATTTCGCCCTCGAGAACCGTTGGAGCCTAGACGCGAAACGCTCCCAAAATTCGATTCTGGTTGCTGACGAGAAGCTGTCTGTGGTGCGTCCTCCTTGTCACCTCCGCGAGAGGCCGAGTCTGCCGTTTTGGATGATAGTGCAGAGCTTGTCGATCGACCCCTATTGCCGGATGAACCCACTGCTATCCTGACGACACGGCCCTGCTGGCCTGGTGTACTAATATCTTTATCCTTGATCTCGGAAATGTTGGAGTTCTCATCAGCAGCACCGTCTCTGCTTGGAGGCCGGGTTCTGTTTTGCAATGCAGATGTTGATACCGATGTCGAAGTAGATCTCCTTTTGGCAGGCTTAAATTGTGAGGCAGCAGAGGCCGCGGACCCCTGCGATGCCGTACTCAATCGCACAACTCGCTTGCGAACGGGACTGGCATCTTTGCTTGTTTGACTCCGGGCTGGAGAGGACTGCCGGGTAGCTGGTTGTGCACTGCTTGCACGGGTGTGGCGCCTCTCTTCGCCAATGGAGGCCACTGAAGCACTGAGGACACTGCGTCGCTTCGTGGGCTTCTGTTGTTCGGGCTGCACTGGCGGCGACGACGGCCGTTGGCTTTGAGCTCTCGTTCGGACGCGGCCATAATCCTTCTCAGGTTCATCCCCAGTTGCGTTCAGGAGCGCCTTTGTGAGAGCACTGAGCTTCATAGGCACAGGGATCTCATCATCGGAGCTGTCACCGCCGAGCTGCGAGTATGGCTGCGATTGGGAGGACGCGTGGGCGGCTGGCACCGGGTTCGACTCGGCGCGACTAAGCTGTGGCCGCGATGATGTATTCCTTCTGAGACCAGATCGCAGCGATGATTTTCTCGCCATGGCTGCTGACTGCCCGGCATCGAGGCTGGCTGGTGCGGGCGATGCAGATATCATCATGGATGGAGGGCTGTGCTATTAGTTGTTTATGTTGTGGATTGTCTGTGTCGGATTGGACGCCAGCGACGTGATTTAGCGTGTCGAATTGGCAATCCAAAGGGCAATTGTATCGATCTAGAGAATGCTCTACGTGTCCAAATCGTCCATGGCCCCAAAAATGGTGATAGGGGGTTATATCGAAAATGCCAGCAATGCAGGTCGCGAAGGTGAAGGTGCAGTGTTTGTGCTGATCTGAGGGAGCATTTCGGGCAGCCCTTGTATCCCCACAGCATGTTCCTTGGCGCATTTCTCCATAAGGTTCTTCGTTGATCGGGCAACGGGCGAACATGCGCCCCACACGCGGGCTCTAATTAGCCAATCATAAAATATACTCGGCATAGACTTGCTCAACGCCAACTTTACGCATTTGGAACATGTATGCGTAAGGTCTTTGTTGATGTCGAGTTAATTAAAACTTTATCCATTGAGCTTACCTAATCAAATATTAATCAACTAACTAATTAGATCAGTTAGTATGGAAGCATCAAGTCCCCTATACTTATCACGTTCGCCCCGCAGGATAGAGACCTTCATGCGACCACACTTCAGGAGGACTGGACAAGTTCATTGATTGAGGCTATAGAAAGTTATCATGCACCTAACATGGAGTAGACAGCTGGTGCCATGATCGACAGTTCTGGAGGCAGGTATCTATATGCTCAAGTTTGGGCAAGTTTACTTATTCTACTATCCTTTGGCTTACTTATCTGCTCTCGATGCGCGAAAACCGGCCACATACTGAAGGCCAAAATATAGAATAAAAGTTGAGACAACGGAATGATTAATTGCAGACATTCGATAATAGGGGCGCCCGCAATGCGATCGAGCAGCGAAGTTCAAGGTTCATGCCACATCGATTCATAAGAAATCGTCATCATCTGATAACGCATGTTTCCTCTACGCTCCATCTGGTAAACCACTGATTGAACGTATCGCGGTCATGTAACTTGTGTAGCCTCAGCGGGGGTGATTCGACATACCCCCACCGCTGGAGAACACCATCATCAGTAGGGGCCCTCTGCAGGGCAATGCATAAGGTGACGGGATATTGGCAAGTCTCAGCCACCTGCAGTAGGTGAACCGATACCCGAGTCTCATCGCTACTCTGTGACCCGTCCTCGCTGTCTCTATAGACTTGAATATTCAGGCCTAGGTCCGGGTGATCGATGAAATATTCCGTTTCACGTCGTCCGGCGGCTTTGCGAAGTTCGCATGGTATCACGCGGCCTCTCAAGGCCAGATGGCCACGTTCAGCGAGTCCGAACGGATTGTTGTCGACGTAAGAGCACGACACATCGACTACGTCGGCTACTGCGATGACTGGGCCTTCCAAATCGATTTCGAATCGGACCGCGGACCGCACCGACGCCCAAGACCATGTCGGCGATATCCAATCGTCCGAACGTCCCGACCCGGGGTTCGTCGATCTCCAGAGTAAATCTGCGTGTAACGAGCGTGACCAGAGACCTGCTAGGTAGGAATCGCCTTGTCTTGCTGCCATCACGTATTCGGCCAGTGCTCCTATTGCGAGAAGCTTGTCTACTGCGTTAGTCAGTGCAAGACTCGAGTAGAATCCAACCATCCTTCTCCAAGACTTGTCGAGCTTGAAGCGGAAGTCGTCGCTGTCGTCTGGTGAAGAAGCAGCGACGGAAAGTATCGAAAGGTCAGCTGATCCACCATTGTTATTTGGCGAGCCTAGACTCTGCTGCGGTAGATATTCGAAGAAGGTCATCTTCAGACTCTTGACGTTTTCGGCACCGTTGCAATGAAACCCACACTGGCAAGACGTGGTCTGGTAGCATTCCCATACCAATTCTTTACCAGTGAAGTAAAGAATGCGGGGAGAGATGATGCGTTCCTGGAATGTCCATGCTCGCTTGAAGAGCGGCTCCGTACGGTGTACGAGATACGGGTTAGTTGTATCTTCGAGAGACAGCTGCGCAAACAACGAGCACTCTTGGCTCCCATGGCGAATCTTTCCAAGTTTAAGTTGACTTTTACGCTTCAATCTTGAGAACAGTCCCTTAGTGCTATCTGCTGCATGTGCTGCGCCGATCGTGAGATAAGCGTGTTGATACACGTGCATCATTCTCCCAGCTTCTCGCAGCCAGTCGTCTCTGTCCCGCTGGATGATGCATATTGAGTCTATCCAGACAAACTGGACGCCCAACCTGCGGCTAAATAGCACAACATCCCTGAAAGTCGCCGGCAAGGACGACCATGGGATCTCCCGTTTCTGAGCCTCGATGTTCGCCCTTGTCGTCATACATTGTATAGGCTTGAGGCCCCAGCAATGACTGAGCGCAACGTAACGAGCATCCCTAGATAGCGTCATACTGTCTACTAAGCGCACGGCGTCACCGGCCTCAGATCCGACGTGTAAAAGACGTGTAGGGAAGAATTCACCAGCCCGCTGGCTTTGGCAGCTCTCATGCGATGTCACGCAGTGGAATAACTGGCTGCGGGCCCAGTCCAACGAGACGTCTGCCTCGGTGGTCTCGGGGATAAGCTCACCGCGGGGCAGTCCGGACAAAGGCTCCGAGCGCTGCTCTTCGTCACCGGCGTCAGCGTCGTGTGCGGTAAAAATATTCCACTCATAGTCGTCTCCGGACCTGGAGGGGTCACGAAAGACGAGACACGGCTTTGCCTGGTTAGTCCATCGATCGAGGTCCCAGCTGGCCAACGCGGGGCGATCGGCGACACATAGGTCATGGAATTTGGTGGCGATGTCACACGACACGCAAGGGGCCGACTCGGAAATTCGGTTGAAGAGGTAGCCGCGCGAGAATTCATCCGCATCCCAATGGGTTTCTGTAACTCTCAGAAGGTGGGCTGGGTTGCCGTCCCATCCACAGCCAGGACAGGGTCGTCGCAGGCGCAATAGTGGCCCAAGTTCATGCAGCCAGTTCCATCTCTCGGGCAGGACGATTACATCGTGGTTGTCCTCGACGGCCTGCTGAGAAGGAGGATTGGTGGTAACAATATGAAGGAATCTAGCAATGAGGTCTGCCGTACCCATCTAGAAGATAATGGAGTCCTCTCAGGTTATTCTTAAACCCTTTTCTGCACACCTGCTTTGCGTGGTAGGCAATATTATTCCTTACTTATTGCGATATTTAATCGGCCTGGACCTTAATTATACTCGAGTCCCCTTATCTACTTGTGGACGCTTTCTACGCATGCCGGACGTCTATTGTGGGTGAATAGCAGTAACGTCGGTTGTACGATCAAGCACGGTTATTGTTGGATATAACAATATGAAACTAGAAGACACTCTATCTAATACCTAGGTGACAAAAGAGGAGAAAAGGGACAGAATCCTTGGTTACCTGCGCGGGGGATGGGGTTTCCTGGCAAGCCTTATAAAAGTCTAGTATATGGATTTTAGATAGTTATTTATCTAACTAGGTCGAACAAGTAATCGCAAAAAACACAAAGTTTTGCGAGATAGTCATAATTACTACCAGTATTTATAATGATTAAACAATAAAATAATTACGAAGTGTTTATAGAATTGCTCGTAATAACAAAAAGTATTAAGTTTATTACAAGCTTTAATATATATAGTTCTTGCAACAGCAAGCTTGTGGCAACTCTTCCACAAGAATTTCCTTGATTGGCAAATATTAGCTGAGAACATAGATATTAGAATTGCCAGGAATCACTCTCACCTGCGTAGGTAGGTACCTAAGTTAGCTAACAAGGACCATGACCTGTGCTCTGGGAGCAACTACCAGGTGGCTGGGGCACCTATACGCACGGCCCAGCCCATTTATACATTTCGAGGTCCGCAAATTGCCTGACATGTCAATCGAGCCATATTCCGTGGTAATTGCCTAGATAGGCACCTACCTACTTTTGTAGAATATCAAACCCCAAATTATAAAGACTATGGCATGTTCATAGTAGATAAGCGATTGAGACGAACAAGAGAAATCATCTTAGCGGAGACAAATAAAAATCCAGATTCCTGAACCCCTTGCACATTTTCCTACCTATGCATCTCGAGCAAGCCGAATACCATACCGCTCTCACCTTTTCCTTGATACACTCACTAAAGCTACGGCGCTCGCTCGTCATGCAATTTTGGACTTAGGTATACTCATGAGACCCATGAAATTTGGAGAAATAGGAATGGATATATTCGTCTTAACCGATTCTAGACATCGTATCTGACCCTGGAGCCCCCGAGAATGATCAAACGCAAACCCGAACACGCCAGATGCCATGCAAGACCATCGTAGCCCATTTTTTTGCCAGTTCCCCAAAATCACATAACTTCGTCGCCCTAGTAGGTAATTTAGGAAGCTTAGTCGAAGAGACCGAATCCCATGTCGTCGTCGGACTCCTCCTTCTCTGTCGAGATTGTCAGCGCGCGTATAATAGGACGTGGTGGATGATGTGGGCTTACCCTCTTCCTTCTCCTCAGCCTTCTCCTCGGCGGCAGCAGCACCGCCAGCAGCAGCACCACCGGCAGCGGGAGCGCCACCAGCACCACCGCTGGGGACGGAGGCGAGCTTAGCGGAACCCTCAGCGATCAGCTGCAAGACACTTGTTAGTCACCAATTCTTTGTCGTATAGATCAACTACGCGGTCGTACCTCGTTAACATCCTTGCCCTTGAGCTCGGAGAGGAGAGAGTCTAGGCGGTCATCATCGGCCTCGATACCGACGGAGTCGAGAACCTTCTTGATGTCGCTGGCCGAAGGCGAGGTGTTGCCAGCAAGGCCGAGGAGGAGGTAAGCTGCGAGGTGCTTCATTTTGGTTGTTGGTACTATTCCACCAAGTTCGGATTAGATTGGCGCAATTCAAGAGAGTAGGTGCAAAGAGTCGTAGATGTTATGTAGACCAGACGGCGAGTTGGATTGAACAGGTACGTCGACTTACAGAGTGTAAGAAATGTGTAGAACACGAGAAATCAATCGATTTAACCGCGGGATTGGGCGGAGACTGAGCCTTCGAGTTCTCTGGAGATGTTCGGGGTGACGGAGGTTGAAGGTGGGATGGTGACCTTTTACACTCTGGAAAGTATCATAAAAATGTTCCCAGCAGCCGACTATTCTTTTTTGCATAGGCACATAATTCGTGGGCTTGCTGTGGGGTAGATATGCGACTATCCTGTTGTTAGATCACCTGATTAGGGTCGCTCAATATATGCACCTATACACATATATGTATATAACGAGGCGTATTTGCTCAATTATGTAATATGCGAGGCGCATGTCTGAGATCAATTGTCTGTGGCAGGAAAGTGGTTCCTGGGCAGTACCTAGGTACTCCGTACCTATCTAGGTCCCTTTGTAGCTCGTGGCTCCACTGTGGCTTGCCAGAGCGTGGCCACGAATCACAAAATGCCCAATGACGTCGCGTGTCTCCAGCCACAGCCAGCGCCCAGGGAACAGCACGAGACCTCTTATCTGATTATGAGGTTTCCTTGCGCAACCTTGACTTTTCGACCAACTTCTTTGTTTGCTTGTTGGGCTCGTGCACCTCCCCCCTCCGCATCCGTTACCCCCCGATCCGCGTCAGAGCTCAGTGCCATTCATCGGGGCTTCGTCTGAAGCTTTTCATCTTTTCTTTCTATGTTTTACATCGCTTGCTTGTCTGGTACTGCATCGGATTCTTAGAGGAAAAGGTACCCTTCGGACACAGCCCACCAACTCATGACGCCTCGGGCCCACGATCATCTCTGACGGCCATCGGCTCTGCTCGCCAACAAACGAATATCCTGTGTCGTCTCATCTAAACCGAGCCCGTCAACATGCCCGTAAGTTTGACTCAGTTTCTCTTTGGCAGTTTATTTTGCTGTGTTGAGCCCCCTCATTCTGACCCAACTGCGACCTTAGATCGGCGACCTCCTCGCAGAGATATCCGGCGGGCAGCCGTCATCCGCCCCATCCCCTAGATTGGCTGCCTCATCGGGCGTCAAGCGAAAGGCGGAAGATGGCTCGAACGGTGCAACGTCGACAAAACTGACAAAGGCAAGGCAGCCTGATGGATCTTACTCAACTAGTAAGGTAACCCGTGATGCCGAAGGTCGAGTTGTAGAGCGGTCGTACTCAGTATCGCGACCAGTGAAAGCTACCGGCTCGGGCCCGGCCGCCTCAGTTAATTCCTCCACTCTTCCTCATCGCACTAGCTCCCCGTCGACAAACGGACGCCACGAGCCACCCACCCATACCAGCCAGCGCATCGCCTCCACGTCGAACGCCAAGTCACACGCTGTGTCCTCAAGTTCGTCACAGCTGAAACGCCCTTCGGAAGTAGTTAGCCGTCCGAAGCTGAATCAACCTGTGTCGGTTACTGCGAAAGCGACCCCGTCCAAACCTTCTCCTACTACTCCGACTGCATCACAATCATCGCGAGCACCCAAGAAGGGCTCCTTTAAAGAGATAATGGCACGTGGGGCAAAAGCTCAAGAGGTCATGGGGAAAGTTGGCATGATCCAACACAAATCTATCGATAAAGCTACAACCAAGAAGGACCGTGAAACTGTCAAGTCAGAGCCGAAACCCAGTGTAGGTTCGGGTTCCAAGGGAAAGATCAGTACATCTTACACCGGAACCGGGCGGCCTTCTGGTACTCCAGGACGTGACAATGGACCTACAGGGCCATCGGGACGCACCATGTCAAGAAATGGTACTATAAAGGACACAAAGACAGGGAGCAAGTCAAAGCCGGCTTCTACGGCAAACGACGTTGCTGAGAAGAAAGTCAAGAAGTCCGCAACTGCAACAACCGGTTATGCGGGAACTGCACGGCCTCGCCCAGGAGCTGCGGCTAACAGGGGCGCGTCCTCCAGAGGTGACACGCGCTCTAGACATGGTGGGCTTCTGGAACCTCCACGGATGGGTCGCCGTAGTAAATATGAAGACGAGTACGATGAGGAGCTGGATGACTTCATCGATTATGATGACGAAGAAGAGGATGCGGGTCCTCGTTATGACTACGACTCTGAAGGGTCAAGCGATATGGAGGCCGGAATGTCGGATATCGACGGAGAGGAGAGAAGAGCCGAGCTGTATGCGCGTGAGGAGGACAAGCGCGAGCAGGCTTTGGAAGAGAAACTAAAAAGAGAAAAAGAGGAGCGAAAACGACAATGGGCGCAAGGAAGACGATAATGCTGTGGCGAAATTTGGTACACGACTCACGAATATCTATCTTTCGGCGTACGGCTGGCGGGAGCGCTACAGTGCACTATACCATATCCGCATCGTTTCATTCCTCTGATAGAACACTTTCCTGCATGAAATTCGGCGTTCGGGAGAGTTCACACTGGGCAACCATTGTATTTCAAAAGGTCAAAAGAGTTTTTTTGACTGAAGCATGTTTTAAATGGCGTCCCTATTTACATGGCTAGCGGCTGAATATTTTGTAGCAGTTGCTGCATGGTGTTTTTATAAAAGATTGGAAATTTGTACATTGATAATTTACCTCGCCACATGATGGGCCGTGCAATAACATTTGACTGTAGTTACCCCTGTCTTGATATCACAGCGTCTGCACATTCAATGTTATTCAAAAGACTAATCTAAGGATATATATATCCGTCTTCATCGAATTTAGGAATCATTGCCTAGACATATATTAATATGAGTCTATATCAAGCAGTAGGTGAATACGAATTAGATATAATTACTAAGTAATCAAGCCTAAGCTACCTCCATGCGCTCGACCGGGTCTTCTTTAATAGATTGAGAAAGAACGGGCGAGGCTAGATGAAGCTCACTTAACCACGACGAGATTCAGTAAATAAAAGAAAAACACTGGCTTTATAGCCTTTCCTTCGAGGGTACGAGGGATTGGTCAAATTTAGCGATATTCCCTGGTAACAGTAAATTTAGAAAGCACACTGACTCTGTTCCCTAGCAGTACGTTACGCTGTGTCTTGATGGCTGGACTAGACTAGGCTTTGCTGCAATTTCATATATTGCTTTACTTGACCTTACTGCCTACCTATTTAGGGATTGAAACCCCTAGCCGGCGCAATAGTTACAACAGCATCTAGGACGTGTAGCTCCTCTTTTCTCTTTCTCTCTCTTACTCTTACACCTTCTCTCTATGTCCGTACGCGAATCTTATTATTGCTATATGTTACTTCTTTAAATCTCCAATGGGGTTTCTAGTCGCTTAGAACGAGCCGCAAGGTGGTAAGGCCAAGTTTTTGGGTGTTAGGAGAAAACTTTGTTGCTGTGATATATTATATGTGGGAGGGATCTCGTGCACATCGTTAACCATTTGCTCCCAACTTAACTGCAACTGCCACGGAACTATTTAGAGCCTATTTTTGAGATACCGCAGGAGTCGTTGGCTGTGCTATTTAACTGCTAGAATAGATTTCACTAGTATAGCCAGGATTTCTCTCGTTATGCACCGATAATAAGCAATACTGGAGACGCCAGTAGTCAGGATTGTGATGGCAACCTCGTCTTCAAGTACTGATAGGAAGCTAGCAGAAAGCACCATGCCTTTCCACAGGCAGTGAATACTGACATCTGGCAAGAAATCCTATCTGCAAATCGAAGATGATGGACGTGCAGTGATGGAATAAGCTTGGTAGCTAGCGAGACCGAATATCCTACATTCTAACTCGCAAGAGATATCGCAGTCGTACTTGTGAGACATCATAACAGATATACTCGTTGTATTGAAGATATGCGTGTTGAACGTTGGTTGGGCCTGGCTTCACAGTTGTATCGGGCACTACAATATATGAAGTTAGTATAAGTACTCGTAAGGGCAATTGTCTGTGGCTATCGAATAAATTGGTGTCGTTTGACCCATTAATCCACGAGCCAGAATATAGCAAAACTTGAGTATCGAAAAGGTTATAAGGCGTTGATTTGCTTACTTTTAACACCCTTCAGAGATGGGTGGACACATTCTGCATCCTTCCATTTACTAGGCCCGGTCATACCTTGACCTAATGTCGATAGCATGTTGTTTGATTTGGCAGTATCGCCGGCGTTATAGGAGGCATTTGTCAGGGTTTGCATTGGGTCACCTAGTTCAGCTTCACATAGAAGCAAAAGAGCGTGTCCGTTGGAAATATATGAGCAGCAGTAGTTGGCAGACTATTGAGACTGTTAGTTGGCGTTTCAAATGGTTCGGACGATTTGATTTCCTTGCCTTTGATGACATATCTGCTAAGTATATTCCCTTACCAAACATGTAACCCGAGACTGGAGCTTCGGGCGGCGCGATCCGAAGCCCTTGACTCAAGATACCGCCAAAGTTGGTGCAGCGCTAGAACAATATCAAACGTCAGAAATTGCAGTTTACGATGAAGGATTTAGGAAGTTTGAAGTCCTCTTCCAACCGGGAAACGGAAGTTTGAGAATTACGTACCGAGCCATGCCATAGAAGACGTCGATCGCGAGGAGCCTTGTGAGATGCGTCAAATCGGCCAAACTCGCCATCTCGTTCGATCCGAAAGATTTGTTGTATTTGGTAGTTAGCGACGTGGGTCGATCCTCGTGTGTCCATCAAGTAGTCTTTCAGCTGAAGAAACTCTTCGCTACTATTGTTTAGTGGTGTCACTGGCTTTTGTGTTAACAACAAAAGGACCCATAAATTCACTTGCCGCAGTAACTAAGGGTATGGAAAAGATTGAGCTAGACTTACTCTCACTCAGGCAGAGCCCTCGGAATTGACGGTCGAGCTCGTTGATCTCTTCTTTCTTATCTGCTTTCATCAATAGCGCCGCATCCTTCATATCCCCTAGGCTTTCCAGAAGTTCTATCTCTTTCTTGAGCGCTGACTGGGTCTGAATAACCGGCGGTCGGTTACGCCCGAAGGAATGGGGAATTATGGTAAAAAAAAGGTTCGACAGTTGTTCGGCTGCTTGGGGGAAGTTAGTCCCATACTGGGAACTCGCAAGAGATGGATCATCTAATAGGGCCGATAGATCTTTCAATGCCTGAAATCCCCGAGTAATCATCGCTTTGCTGAGTTTACCGAGGGGTAGCTTAGCGGAATCATAATTGAGGTCTGACATTGCATTCGTAAAGTATTGCTGGTTGAAAATGAGCTGCATCAGAGACTGGACAGGTTTCGACAACTTAGATTCCGGTTCTTCTCCTTCTTCTTTCTTAACTTCTGATTTGATCTCATCCGCATTATCGTCATCTTCCGAGTCAGGCTCGTAGGATTTTTCGATGAAGGCGTACTTGCCGGGCTTTGGTTGAAGATTGCGGTTTTCCCACGACAAGCCTGACTTGGATTTGAATTTGTCGTTAAATTGTTTCAATGCGTCCTCCAAGGAGCCGGACCCGAGGGTTTTGGATTGGCCATATTCGCCCACCCGTCCCCATCGTGTCCACGTTTTGTAGTCGCCATTCACAGAACGCAGTAGCTAATGATGGTGTTATTATGACGAAGATACTGGAGATATGGGAGATGAGTGTGGTATGAGCACAATAGCAACAGAATTGAGGGATGTGCACTGACTAAGGGGTCTTGATTAAATGAATAGAGCAAGATATGTATAGGAGGAACAGCTATGGAAAACTCACTTGGACGCGATAAAACTTATTGTTATTATGGCTGGCGTTTGTCTGGTTAAGCGACGCGTCGTAAATGACACCATCGTCATCAATATAGACTTCATAATTGATTAATGTATACCGAACACCCTCGTCGATGGGGATTTTGACGTCGAAGGACTTGGCAATTTGGCCCTCTGCAACCTTGGGCTCTCCTTTCTTGGGTTCGTCGTCGTTGCCGGCCTTGCCCTTCTTTTTGGATTGCGGCGGTTGACTGCCGTCATTGTCATTCCGGGATGCAGGTCGTTTACGAGAGCCCTTCGGCTCAGTAGAATCGGCAGTACCGTTAGCCTGGGGTTGGAGTTGCGAGACGAGGCCGTAAGCATCCTCGTTTACATGTAGATTTTTGGCAAAGCAGTCTTCGAGCCAATCGAAGGTGATGATGGGAATGCCATGTGCTTGGGCAGACTTGACCTTAGCTGATGGTTTCTGGTAGTCTGTCTCGGTGGTGACCAGATGGGTCGTGGAACCGCCGACGAACTTGGCCAGGGTGCCACCCAATGGCACGATGAATTCTTTCTCAATAGAAGCTTGTGTGCGATTAGGGATAGAGCCGCTAATAGCTATGCTCAGCCCAGCGAATGGAGGAGTAGCGGGAGGAGCAGCGGCCTTCTTCTTTCGTGGGGGCATGGCCGACTACAATTACCTTGGCAAGGATGTAAAATGTGAGATCGAGAAGGCCAAGACCAGATGGGCTAACGTGACGTGAAGTGAGATGAGATGCCAGTGAAGGTTTAATCTAAACTCGAAAGTGAGTGTGAATGTTGGGGGAGGAACAAGGTTGAGAGAGAGAACAAAGGCACGTATGGTATGGGGATATAGGGACTGGGTTGGAAGCTCTCGACTTGCTTAGGAAATGGAGAGATAGTACCTATGGAGCCTTGATGACACGCGATAGTGCAGAGTTGATTTTGGTTGCTGGTGAGATTTTCAATTGAATTAAATATTTTCAATTGTTGCAAGAGCGCGTCGCCGCTTCTTAGGCAACCGCGACATGTTGGACACCTAACAAAGAAATGATCCTTGCGGTGAGAAGGCACGGAGGAACTTGTCATCCCATCCTAATCCTAAACGCGAAAACACGTGCGACGCAAACAAAGTACTACTGTTAGGAATTAGTGTGGAACAGGTACATCCCGACACATACGGAGTACCTCATCTCAATTCAAGAGCTTGTGAGTGACTGCGGCTGAAAATAGTGGAAGACTGCTCGAATTACCTAAGGTTAAGGCAGCTCGAACTTGTCCATCTTGGCATTTGTCTTCTGCCTCTGGAGTCTCCATTAGCGCTCCATTGCATCTCAAGGCAGCAAGTGTTGCCTAGATGTACTCCAGCCCAGTAAACTCGACATACTTACATATAAATAACCTTTAATGCCAGTCAATGAGAATCGCTCCACTTACCCATTGTCCTCTATATATTTGTGACAGCTACTAAGGCAGTATCTCAGTACCTCGTGCTGGCATAGTGCTCAATAGGAACATACTAAGATATGGAGTCTTATAAGATGTATAACCGTATAGATGGACGCAGTATTCTCGCCGACAGCTCTGCAAAACTGTTGCTTGGTTTTAACGTCTTATTTTCTTGATACATGATTTCTTGTTAGAAGTAGAAGAGAGTTACTTAGTACATATCGGTAGCTGAAGACAGAACCTACTTACTGTAGTATGCTATTGTACTTGTCCTACCATAGGAGGTACTGTCTTAGGCAAGCTTGCACATTGTATAAACTGCTCATAACTACCTATGTATACGGCTATACCGTTGTGATAGTTAGCTGAATCAATTACATAGTTATATCAATGAGCTCTCACAAAAGGATTCATACCTGAGATAACGGATTACTAAAAGCGAAGACATTATCTTGTATACTCCAGCTAATGCCGACGAGAAGACCGACCTAAGACTTTTTACTAGACTCAAGAAGCTAGGAGGCTACAGTAGGCGAGGCGGGAAGGAGCTATTCTTTCTCACGCTATCTAGATTGCCTGACCAGTGGCCTGACCTCCACTAAACAGGTACCTAACACTTAGGTACTTAGTAAAAGTATTCAGTGCCCCAGATCCCCGGCTCTTCTATTCCTTGATGGGTCCTCTTTGACATTGAGATACCTACGTCATCATCTGAGGAAACATTACCTGACAGACTATTATACAACGACCAAGTGACATTTGATCCAATATTGTCCTATTATCCTCTTTTCTTGAATATGATAATTTCATCTATTCTCGTGCTGCAGAATTCTTCCAGTATGTTTGGTAGAAGGAATGGCGCCGCCCAACGAGAAAAAGAATGGACTGTATACTAATTGATAAGAAGGGAAAGTTGCCGCCATATCAAAGTTGTTGCTCGATGAGATCGAGTAATTCTATCAATTTTATCAGTTTTATCTAAGCTTGCGGGGGATCTACGATAAGCCAAGCCCATGGCGCTCGAGCATTTCGCTAGTATTTTACCAGCATTCCCATCCACCCGTGTCATTTTGCGGGGTACTTGACGTCGAACCCTGTCCGCCGGCCTGGATGCGGTTGCTGAACAGGTAATCATGCGCATTTCTCACTGACAGAGGGGCTGGCTCACCTACATTTCTCGAGCAGGCTCTTCATCGCTCGACCAATGAGCGCCGCGGCTCGCTGCGTCTGGCGGACGGTGATGCCGAAGCCACACGACCACTAGCATGGGCTATCCCGTCATCTGCGCATTCGCAAGCTAACGAGATAGCGAATGCCCATTAGCGACCGTTGAAGGTGGGGGAGCATGTTGCTAGGTAGATACCTGTCGAGCTGTGTCTATGTAGGTTAGGGACTTATGTTGCGTGCTGGATATGGATAGGTAGCCCTAATCCTGCTGATGATCAGCAGTGAGGTTGGACAAGAGCTTGTTACTGTCTTAATTTGCTCTTTATCCTATCTCTATCTCACTTATATATACTTATCCTGCAGCTCCCATCCCAACGATTGATTTGCTACAGTTACTACTCTGCTACTCTGCTGGTATCTCGATCATACCCACCGGTACCTTAAAGCTGCTGATGACATCGCAATCGGAGTAGCATTAGAGTTTTCCGGCACGGCAAAACCTTAGCTGTATTCGTGCGACCCTTGTTCATCACTCCAGCCACAGCAATCAGTCAGCGGTTGCTATTACCAAAGAATTACTCGACAGAAACCCTCGTGAGAATCTCACCTTAATGCCCTATTAAGGACCCCCAGAGGACGACTATGCAGAGATTACATACCTCTCGGGCCAGGTCATGGATCGAGAAGGTGACGGTGGATAATGAGGAGGGTCTCTCCACAGCTCAGCTTATGGTAAAGTGATCTCTCTCCCACTCCCGTCCTGGTCTCCCGTCTTGTGCTTTCGTGAGCACGTGCTCACCCCTCATGTGTGAGAAGCCGCATACATAACAAGTAGCATAACAACCATGCCGGCACAAAAACATAAACTAACATCCGCAACTCGACTACTTAGCTGACGAACAATGATCTCAAACCCGTCGAACCCGCCAGGAGGCAGTGGGGGCCGTGGAACTTTGTCGGCTTCTGGATCGCCGACTCGTTCAACATAAATACGTGGATGATCAGCTCCACCAGTATCGTGAATGGCTTATCATGGTGGCAAGCGTGGATCAGTGTATGGCTCGGGTACGCTATTGCTGGTGCCTTCGTATGCACCACGGGACGCATTGGAGCGACTTATCACATCGGATTTCCCGTCGTGAACCGTGCTAGTTTCGGCGTCTGGGGCAGCTTGTGGCCGGTTCTGAATCGTGCAGTTCTGGCAGCCTTTTGGTATGGTGTTCAGGCTTACATTGGAGGGCATTGTGTCTATCTCATGATCAGAAGCATTTGGCTCAGCTGGGATCGAGATACCATCCCCAACACGTTCTCCGCTAACTCCGGCACGACGACTGCCGACTATGCATCCTTTTTCATCTTTTGGCTGGTCTCGCTTCCCGCGATTTGGTTCCCCGTCCACAAGGTCCGTCATCTATTCACCGTAAAGGCATACTTCGTTCCCACTGCCGGCATCGCCTTCTTCATCTGGGCCCTAGTGAGAGCTGGGGGTGCTGGTCCCATCGTCAACCAGCCAGCGAAATTACAAGGCAGTGAACTTGCCTGGGAATTTGTGAAGGGTGTCTTAAGCTCCATCGCTAATTTCGCCACCCTCATCGTGAACGACCCGGATTTCTCACGTTTCGCCGGAAAACCTCGTGACGCGCTTTGGTCCCAACTCTTCACCATCCCCATCGGCTTTGCCGTGACCTGTTTCGTGGGAATCTTCGTCTCGTCTAGTTCCGTCGTCATATATCCCGGCACCGAGCCGATCTGGGATCCTCTGGATCTTCTGGAAAGATTCATGTAAGTAACTAGAGATGATTGTGCTAGAGGAATCGAGACTGACAATGGCTCTTAGTGACGATGGCGGTCCTGCGCAGCGCTTTGGTGTGTTTGTTATTGCTCTTGCTTTTGCACTGGCACAGCTAGGCACCAATATTGCTGCCAATTCTATTAGCGCAGGAACAGACTTTACAGCGTTGCTGCCACGTTTTCTGAATATCCGACGAGGTGGGTATCTATGTGCGGCTATTGGCCTTGCGCTTTGTCCCTACCAGTTCCTATCATCGTCAAACAACTTCGAGACATATCTTTCGGCCTACTCTGTGTTCTTGAGCTCGATCGCGGGCGTCATGGTTAGCGACTATTACTTTGTCCGTCGCGGCTATTTAGGAGTCAAGGAACTCTACGACGCACGACGCAGTAGCCCTTACTACTTCACTTACGGTTTCAACTGGCGCGCATATGCAGGTTACATCGCCGGTATCCTGATCAACGTTGTTGGATTCGTCGGCGCCGTCAACGGCGGTAACGTGCCCATAGGCGCCACATACATATATAATGTCAACTACTTCGCCGGGTTTATCGTATCATCTTTGACCTACTGGGTTTGCTGCAAATTCTTCCCGGTCCCGGCGTGCAGCGATAAATGGCTTGAGGTCGGAGACCAGATCGAGGAGGTCACGCTCGCGTACGACGACAATGCCAGCGCTGCTGGTAGCATCGCCGGCAGCGATGACCCACGCAAGATCGACGAGGAGACTGGCCTGGACGGGAAACACGTCAGCGGTTACCGCACTATGGACTGAGAGAACTGCATCAGCTCATCTAGTGGAATATTAGTGAGTAGGATTTGCAATATGTAGATCTGAAGCTAGAAATTACATGTGCATTTAGAGCGTGCTTGAGATATTTCTGAGAATTCGAAAAGTTATAAGAGACAGTGGTAGTCTTGGCAGGAATTTTGATGCCAATTCAGCACCCTTTTCCCTGTGAACATTAGGATGCTCAACGAATGCGATGGCAGCATCGTATAGCAGACACACACAAAGGTAAATATGCTGCCATGAATATAGGTCATGTTTCCAAGAGGGTTGATTAAGCGTCTGCCACTAGCCTAGAAGACAAAAAGGAAAACGACCTCGGCCGGACTCGAACCGACAATCTCTAGAGATTAGAACTGAAACCGAAATCTAGCGCCCTAGCCATTAGGCCACGAGGCCAATCCAATGAATAGTGTTGGTGTTGGTATTGGTGAGTTGCGCCGGCTCTATCATGAGCCCAATGATTAGATCTCGGAAGTTAGGGGGCGAGGATATCACAAGGGCTGTACGCAAGGCTCGGAGAATCACTTGAATGAGAACAATATTCTTATGGTCGCATGAATCCCCTTGACTACTCTTGAAGCCTCTCAGGGTACAGCATTTCCTTCAACCTTAGGCCCTCTGTCTTAGCGTTCAGCTCAATGTCATGGATGCCTGAATAGCTTCATTTACTTTACATCCGAGATCCTATGCGATACGCCTTCATGCCTATACAAATATGACTTACAAAGGACCCTTGCATCTTACGGGGTATGGCATAGGTGGCTTTCCGTTGAAAGATCTACCGCATGGGTGATCTCCCGTTAGGTGGTCTCCCGCATGTACGCATGCTTCCGTGCTACAGGGGAAATGGAGCTAGGTGTTTGTTGCGAAATATCTGGGGTGGAGGAATAGCTCACTCGACGACGAAGAAATTTTCGTAGGTATTAGATAATTCCGGATGATACTGGTTGAGCAGAGCAAGGTGAAAGAAGGAGTTATTGTGGTCCTCGGCAGTGAATATGAAGAAAAAGGGAAAAGAAGCAAATCGCCAATTCATGTACTTATACGAGTCGATTATGGCGTTTTGATTAGTTGTCCTGATTTATCAGTATATTCGCGGTTCTAAATTATGACATTCTACAACATATCTAGAGATGCGGGATACAGCATTGGTCGAATGAATGATCCAGGAGGGCGCTTTGGGCCTTTTCTTTATAGCGGTGACAAATTTATTATTCCTCACTTCTTCGCCTGCCACAAGTCAGAAGTTTGAAAGCTATCTTGAGACGCAAAGCAACGCAAGAGCAGAGAAATTCAAGTCATATAGAGATATAGATATGTAATTGGTTGAAAGGGATCGGCTTATGAATATCATATTACGCCCTTTCCCTAATTCTTATATTTAATGATTAATACCTACCAGTGGCATTAGCTTCTACGGAGTAGAGGGAGAAAGTACAACACACCAAAGTATTAACTGCCATGGAGTGCAATCGTGATTAGTTCTCTGTATATCGTATTATTCTTATGAAACAGTCAACACGCATCAGAACCTGCCTGTGCAAGCGAGTATATTACCCTGATTATTTCCGGGTCTAGACCCTCTTGAATTCGAATGTGCTGTATATCTAACGAACCTCGCATACACGCCTGCAAAGTCGCCACGAGCCTATTTTTGCCCCTTCGTATGAGGGTGTTACAGCAAGGGGCAGTAACGGTTCATTGGACAATATTATTGTTATTATCGTCTTATTCGCAGGAAGAGCGGTGTCACTGTAACTCTATTTGGGAAGATAGCTAGTTGTGTTCCCGCCACATTTTGTAGGAGCACATACGATATTCCTTGATCCCTTTACAACTCCGGCGATTTCCGTCAATTCCGCGTGTAACGTCGTAATTGTTGTAGTTCAAACAATTCTCGGCGTTAGCGAACGATGAGCACTACCGCAGCAATATAGACAGGATACAGTGGCATCACAATCATGGTTTTAGGGTAGATGGTAATACACCATTTTAACCCGTCAGTAAAGTGCTCATAGTGAAGCTATGCTAGTGGTATAAAAGCGTGAATACATGAACAGGGGCAAGCCCTCCAGTGTGAGAGAAAAGGGGGACTAGGATTTCTCAGAGAAAAGAGTCGCACTTGCTGATTACCCTGCCTCGGTACACATTCTCTTTTATGTACGGTTTGTGGCTATCCTTTTTTTCCCTCTTTTTTTTTTTTTTTTTTTTTTTTTCAGGAGACGATGTCACGGTTCATCTTGACTTTTCGAAACATACTCGACCGCTGATGTAAAAATCTATTTGATACCTCGCTTTTGTATTATTTGGCAAACTCTAGTCATGGTGAACATACTCATATCACTGTCAATATCTTCTTGTCTAGAAAGATATGTCGTCAAACGATGTGACAGAGCTCCGAGCCGCAACTCAACTATAATTGCCGTATTACCGTAACTTAGAATCGCGTAGTAGAATGTAACCCAATGTGCACGGAATCTAAATATAATCGCAACAGGAATGAAACTAGGGGGGAGTATTGTACCTACAGCTACCATAGCACTGGAAATCCATTTGCAACTACACCTTGGTCAACTGTCCAATAGCATCATGCGTTTACCAAAGTCCAGATCGATGGGATCGCAACATGCTGGATTTTAGTAGCATCGCGGGATCGTGGGGCTGGTAAAAAATCGAGTTGGCTATAACAGTCCCAGCCCCAAGGTGAATCTGTTCCTGTATGGAATCGAAGATCATAATTTCGCACTAGTCCGAGTATGACTTATCAAATTGTCGTATGATGATGTTGATATGTAGACAAGCATATATAGATATATAATATAACAGTGGAGGGGACACAAGGTCGGAGAGTAATTGACTTCGTCATAAGTGATTGCATTTGAAACTTTTTATTTGATAACTAATATTCTTCTTTGAATCCGCTTCTCATCACCTGAGCGTAGAAAGCCGGCACTATTTCCAATGGCGGACCTGACGCCTCTAGAGTTCGATGCTATTCTCGACCTACCAGGACTTCCTCCCCCTCCCCACGTCCTCCCCGATTTCGAGAACCCACCCAACCAAAATGGCCTCGCCATCGCCGTAGTCGCTTTATGCACCAGCGTAGCTACAATCTTGTTCTGCATACGGCTGTATTCTCGACTATTCTGTTCTTTACGACCCAAATTAGAGGACTGTGAGTTCTTTAATCGTTTGGTATTAGCCCACAGGCTATTATCTCAACTAACCCGGTTGCCTTTGAGTTCTCTGCCTTGCGGCCTTCGTACGCAATGCGCTCCCAATCTCTTAACCTGCCAGCGGCAAGGCTTACTTTGGGGCACAGCTTGCTTACATAGCTTGCATATACGCATTCTGCGTTATGACCCATGATGTCGGCTTTTTCGTTCATCAATGGGACCTTCATATCCGAGACTTCGCTGTGTTCATCTATGTTCGCCCCCTCTCTAGTGCCCCGAGTCTGGTATATGAGTTGACACTGTAAATAGAACGTGTATACTTTCCTCACTGCTTACGCAGTCATGATGTTCTTCGCCAAGACGGCCATTCTTCTCGAGTGGACACGAATCTTCGTAGCAAATCATCAACGCAACGCGTTCTTCTTCGCAGCTTGTTTTCTCATCGCGGTCAATTCAGGTGTGTACGCAGCAGGAGCCGTAGCGACAGGCTTAGCTTGCATTCCCCGGGAAAAGCTTTGGCATCCGTGGGTGGTAGGGAGATGCATTGACAGATATGCTCTGGACACCTTCACTGCGTTTGTCAATCTGGCTATCGACCTTGGCGTATTTCTACTGCCGCAGAAAGTTATCTGGAAATTACAAATGGACAAGAGGCGCAAGATCGGTATATCTATTCTATTCTCAGTGGGTATCATGTAGGTGAATTTCTCATATATTCATGCACTCTGCTACGTGCAATTGGTACTCATACTCTCTTATATAGAACGTGTGCATCTGCCGCCGGCCGGGCATACTATACTGTCACGTTGGACTTCGAAGGCGACATCACTTATGAAGCTTCTCCGGCGTTTCTCTTCGCATTCGCCGAAATGACCACGGTTCTTATGGTATTCTGTATTCCATCCGTCCCAAAAGCATTTCAGGAAAACCGACTCGTCACAACTGTCTTGGCATCCATCCGGTCATGGACAAGACTTTCGTCTTCTCGAGAGACAGATTCATCTAGCCAAAGTGCTAAAGACCAACCCAGCTCGTGGCGTTGATGTAGATCCCAACAGGACTGATTCCTATACTGCCAATAGAGTGGGACAAGCACGGAAACATCCTAAATATAATGGCTCAAAAATCCAAGGTATCTTTCATGAAAACATACAACCCGTTAGTACAGCCTTTAAAATCGAAAAGGGTACTAGAAAGAAATCTAACCTTCTGTCGCTTATCGGCGTACCAAAGTAAATCAGAGTGGGACATTGTACATAAACTTATATATAATCTAGGCAATTACACCTGGATATATACGTGCTGTTTCCCAACAGACTGACCTCTCTGAACAAGTCTTAAATCTTGACAAGAGGCACATCACAATGGCATATCCTCAATCCCACCCGAAAGAAAAAAAAGAGTGAAAGAAAAAGAATTACACCTTACAAATGTCTATTTGACCACGAGCTCAGAACCGTCTACAGTCATCGCACCTCCTTCCCCTAACCCAACGCTGACCAACACATAACACATAACTTATAACACGACCAATTAGGATAGACTCTCGAAAATAGGATAGCATCTTCTAAGAGACCGGTACACGCAGGTGTAGATGAGGAATACCAATAAAAAAAAAACTAATAAAGGAAAACAACTTAAATAGTCATATTCAACAGTGCCTGATACTTTTATACAGAGACCGCCTGCCCAAAATTATCCGGATCCCGATTACGCACATAATGTATGCCCTGACGCCTAAACACCATCCCTGCCCCTATCAGCATGCCGTGCTCCAACTACCCTAATATCACTACAAGAAGAGAAGAGGGAAAAAAAAAAAAAAAAAAAAAAAAAAGAATAGTTGTCGGTTTGCTGCCTCCATTTAAACGGCCTGCGCATAAAAAAGCCAAGAGTCTTTTTCTGCCTTGATTCGCCGTTGTGCGCATGACCATACTATCATCTATGGCTCACCTCCATATCGTGAATGCATAAGCTCATAGCGGAAAGTTCGAGCAAGCCAGGCCAAAAAACCAAAAAAAAAAAAAAAAAAAAAGAGAGACAAGAGAACCCCAAGTTTCCGGCTTCAAGAGTTATATGGCCGACTATGCGGAAGCTCAGCGACTCATACATCCTCCCTGAACACGGATCTTCTCTCCGAGACCGACGTGGGACTATCATGGGTTGGACCGCCAGCGGTTCCAGCAGCGGCGGCGGCCTTGCGCGTGTCAATGGGTCTCGGACTGACGCCTCTCAAGCTCAAATTGCTCGGCTCGGCAGCGGCATCATCGAAAGGATTCCGCTGCCCTTCTCCTCCCGGAGCAGCATACGATCTACCGTGGGGCACCTCGAGGCCGCTGGGACGCGGGTTGGGGTTGCGTCCTCTGTTCTCGTCCACGCCATCGCCGGCGAGATTCATCTGGTATCCGGATCCCGAGTACGGACCCTCGGCACGACCGTGACGTCCTCTGTCTTCCAGTTCTTGATCGTCGGGGTAGTATGCGCCGTACGTCTCGTGGCCAACACGCGCATCCCAGGCATCATCGGGGTCGAGAGCTCCGAAGCCGCGACGGCCACCGGGGGCGGTGGGCTGTTCGTATGCGCCGGCCGCCGAGCGCGGGTTCTTGAGCGACTGGAAGCGGTCGCTTATCCAGCCGCGGACGCCACCGGACCTGGGCTGCGGGCCTCCATAGGCTGACTGCGAGGAGCGCGCGAAGGGGATGTAGGAGGATAGAGGCGGGGAAGGGATCTATAGAGCAGGTAATGACGTGTTAGCTGTATTCAAAGTGGCGATAGCTCGCATAGAGTGCGCATGCCGGTGTCAGGGGTAAGCAAGTGCGGCAGAATGAGAGGTAAGGCGTATTTGAGATTCTGGGGTTCTTGTCTCGGAGTTTGGATCCGATTGGGAAAACGAAAAGGAAGCGGGATGGCCGAGATTGGGAATCGGTGAAGTGGTGAAGCGGCGATGTGATGTGAAGTGGTGTGCCCAGATGCCGGGATAGTGAGACAAGCATAATGCGCGAGAGGGGACAGGAGGAGATGGTAGGCGGATGGATAGACGGGTAGGAGATAGGAAGGAGATGGATGAATTGATCAATAGATAGATACTAAGTAGATAGATAGAAAGACATACACCTAAGCGTCTTGCGCGCAGTTGCGTGAAGACGATCCAACCGATAGCAGCGACCACCAGCAACACGACCAGAACAATGAAGAAGGTTCCGACGGCGCTGACAGCCATCTTCAGACCTCACTCAAGTGAGTCTTGAGGTAGGATCAACGGCGCAGAGCGGGGACGAATAATGTGCGTAGGCGCGGTATTCGCGTGGACCTTTTGGTGGAGAGCTCCGAGGAGGACGAGGACGACGACGTAGGACAACGTAAGTAGACGTAGACGGATACCTTAGGGGGGGAACCTTCACCACACGACCCGTGGATAGAAGGGCGCGGCGTTGTCGATGGCACGACGCAAAGGTAGGGGGTGTGTGTGGTTGTGGTGTGGGATGGTGATCGGATCGTTAGGCGTATTATTTGTCTGTCTCTGTCTGTCTGACCAACGAGCATGTTCAATCATGCATAGGTAAGTACCTAAGGTATCTGTAGTGTTTCTTGGAAGGGCTTACATGATCCAAGCTACCTGGGGTTGCCCTGCCTGCCCGCTTAGGTCCGTACGTAGTAAGAGCCCCCCTAAGCTTATTGCTAAGTTAGGACTTCCATTCCTTCCAATTGGATCATCAACATAGCTCCCTACAATACATACTAAATTCCTACTTCCGTACTATGCAAAAGCTATAGAAATAAGCCACCTTTGCTCCGAGGGGAGCTCCATTAGCGTTTAGTGGGTACCTTAGGTATCAGTTAGGTGGGTTGGATTGCCCAACTGCCCGTAGCGTACTAGCATAGGCTAACGCCTTACCCGACAACCAATGCACAACACCGGTCCCACTAGAGTCCCAGTGACGTGACGCTAAGTGTAGATTCATGCAAATAGTTAACAACCTTGGAGAACAGCCACCGAAAGAAAAACCCAGTCTTGGCGGTGTAGTACGTAAAACGGCATCATTACAGTAAACGATGGATTCAGATGTCTCACTCTGCCAACCTATCAGCGCCACTAAGCCACGACGCATTGAAATCAGCCCTCTGTATGTCTCACTTGCGGAGGGCATTTCGGAAGTAAATCTGCCTCGTGACAACTGTTTTTTTCCCCCCTTCCCTTCCCTTCCCCATATACCCCGTCGTTGGCTTGCTTTGTGCCCCCGAAAAATAGTGCAGGACCGTTTCGTCATACGAGGACTATTGCCGGTCGACATGTCATGATCTTGTATGCATGTATGGATATGATGTTCAGGTATGTATGATCCAGGCTCGAAAGGGGCAAAGTCCGCCTGTATGTGTGTGCAATGTGTGTATGTGTGTGTGTGTGTGTGTGTGTGTGTGTGGAATAGGAGCTGAAAGCTAGCTGCAACTGTATTCTTTCGGAAAAATGGCTCTATTCTAGATTACCTCCTCCCGTCTTCCCACTCGTCCTGACCGAATGTGTCTGATGATCAACTGCCACTCTGGGTCTTCTGTCAAAATCCCGTCCTACTGTACAAGCCTCCCGCTTTTCCCTTCAGCCCCTCGCCTGCTTTGCCTTGTTAGTACGGAAGACGATTGGATCGTCGACTCTATAGTTCAATATCTACTCTTTATACCATCCCCTGAATGCCGGGGCGCACGCATTGCACCCGACGTCATTTATTTACTCGTAGCACAGGTCCCAGTGGCCCCCTTGTCTAGCAAAGCTTAGGCTGTCCACAAACTTGCTCAGCGCGCAGCGGCCTAGTGCATCGACGTCGCAGTTCTGCAGCGGGATCACTCTATCATTGACAAGCACCCGCACGAACTCCTCCTGGATGCCATAGCACTGCATCTTCTCCACATACATCCTCGCCGCGAAGGGCACAGCCCAGCTGGCCCCATAGCCCTGGCTCTTCCTCGGACTAGCCTTCGTCGTATTCGAGAGGGGCTCCGTGGAATTGTACAGACCCAGCGCGCCAAACACACCTGACATGTCGTTGTCGTGGCTGAAGTCTGCGTAGAGGACGCTGTCGAGGGGGAAGCTCTTTCGGGAGCTGTCTAGCGTGATATTCGTGCTCGTTGCGTCCATCACCGGCTGGCCCGTGAGTCTGGCGATCAGCTCATTGACAAAGCCAACCCCTTGCGTCGGACCTAGTGGACTGCCATTGGTATAGCCGTACCATTTGCCTAACGACTGGTAGTAGTCGAAACTATTCCACTCATCTGTAGTGAATAGACTACAGAATGGAGACAGATGGCCGTCGGTATTGGCGACTGTCTCAAAAGGACACACGTCCATTAAGTGAACGATATCGGAGTTTGATAAGTTAGCCCCGGCAAGGTTCTTGTTGACCCGCTCTGCGATTGGCGGCACGAATGTGTCAACCCAGATGGCTTGGGCAGCGTTCCCAGTATCTGGACCCTCTCTGAAAGCGGTGCATGTCATCGGGCTAAGCGTATTATTGAACCCTTCCACTTCAGGGAGTATGACCGGTTCGTAGGGGTATGCATCGGGGAATTTGGCTTTCTTGTCTGCTAAGCGTGCCTGGTGAAAGCCTTGGGTCCAGTTCACCGCGGAGTCCACCACACGCTTTTGGCCTGCACTTCTGACAAAAGGTGAGACATTCTTTGCTATCTTCTCATACCGTCGGTAGAAATTAATGCCCGAGTTGACTAGCTGCTGCTGCCCAAATATGGTAAGCTCATCGGCACCAAGCGTGTACTTGTAGTCTTTGATGAAGCTGTAGTGTTCTCCGTAGCGCGTCACGTTGCTATGTATGCGGTCGAAGAGACTTGCGTAGCTTAAGCTCTTGCCTAGCGTGGGATCACGGGCACCATGGCGCGATAGCACTTGGGCAAAAGTCACCTCGCATCCGTTGGGGATATCGCTCGGGATATCAGAGGTCACTGTGAAGAAAGGAGAGTACTGGCCCCAAGAGTGGGATATCTCGGGTTCACACTGGAAACCGGACTTTACATGGTCGCAGTACTGTCTTTTGCTCGTTCGTCTAATGACAATGTTAGCGTACTTAGTAGTCGATCAACAGGTGACGGCGGCATTTAGACGCACGTGAAGTTGACCCCAAAAATACCAATGATTGCTAAGAGCAGCGCAACGCCGGTGAGTCGTATGATTGATTTGTGCCGGTCAGCCCATGTTGCGGCACGTCTCAGGCTCTCCTCGCGGTTGACATTTTCGGGGAGAGCGCTGTAGTTGAATTGCCTTCGGCTCACCAAAGAAGTGAGGCGGTCTCTCAAATCCGAGAGCCCCATCATGAATTTTCCATGTTTGCGATTGACAAAAGCTGAGACAGCTCGTGGTGTGACAGGGGAATGAGGGTAGGTGCGCCATCGCGTTGTCTCACTCGGGTCGCGGTAATCTTGCCAGCCGGCTGCGGTCCGTCAACACCTGATTTCTCAATTACGTTCCATCCGTCCGAGCTTCATTTTATTCTCTCTTATTGTGAATGAATTAGCGCCTACTGTATACATCTCTAACATTAGTACTACGTCCCACGTGCTACGTCAAATGAAGGCAGTAGTTCATATTCATAAAATGCTGTTTATTAGACATCACGATCGTTTCGCCATTCCCATTATCTACATCTTTTGGGCCCAGCCTGTCTAAGTGGACGAGCTTATCGTCAGAACCGAGACCATTGGTATCAAGAAAACAATAAAAGTCCCGGCCGCTCTATCTAGACTTTATGCCAAAGCCTAGTATCTTTCGACTCCAATCGTTGCTGGCTGCCACTTCGGCGCGTGAGAAGATTAAATACATTGGTATCTCAGTACCAACCAATCATGAGAATGCTATGCTACAAAATCGTATTAAAAGGCAACGCCCACGCTTTTGCGCTGCCGAAATTGGATGGGCTCTCGCAAGCCAGATGGAGAGCCTATCGACGGACCGGCCATAGTCCTCGGTGTGTTCACGCTGCTTGGTGATAGGCTCGTGGGTATAGTTTGCTCTTCAATAGTCCAGTCGGAAACGGTGCTCTCGCTGTCAAAGCTAAAACGACGGTTTGGTCCTGGACGTGCTACTTGATAAAAGCCCTCACCACCCAATACAGGTCTGGGGACATTCGTCAGAGAATCAAGGCTAATTTCTTTCTTGTGCTCCGCGCCAGCGGGGAACAGCCAACTTGAGACCCTTGAGGCCCTGGAAAACGATTTCTTCTTGCGCAAGGGTGGGCGTAACCTAAGTGGTAACGGGGGTGGTGGAACTCGTCCTTCCATCTTTCGCGACGAGTTAGCCAGGTATCGTGTGCGAACTGGTGGCTTGACCGATGTGCTTTGTACGTGGTCTGAGCTAAGTCGCTCACTAAATGACGGAGCATTGGGAGGCATTGCTGGTATCTGTGGCATGGGCTCTATTTCTGCCATAGCTGTTAGCTCAGCCTGCTTAAGTGACATCCACCAGAGTTATGACACGAACCTGGTTGTCCATGAGCAGTAGAGGGCCTGCTATTAGAATAGATACTCTGTCTCTCAACAATTTCGTTGATTTGCTCCTGTAACCTGTCTCGCTCTAGCAAGGCGTTGGCAACTCTTTCTACCAAGTCCTCAACAATCGGTGACGGCGGTGCTGGTGACGTATAGCCTCTCGTTCTCACAGGCTGAAGTCGCTGCGGCGTACTTGTATTTGAACGAGGTGACTCGAATACAGAACCCCCGTTCACTGGTCGACGAGGAATGCTGAACGACATTGACGAATAACTCCGCTGGTGTGACATCGCAGGGCTATCTGAGTCACCGGGATTTGAGGTGGTACAAGCCCGCGGTGGCGGCGTGATAGGCGGGCTGGGATAATGGAGATGGGGGAGGATAGGTGAGAGTTGCTGGTCTGATACGTTGAAGTTGAGTTCGAGAGGGCGGAAAGACGTTGGTCGAAGCTGATGCTGCGATGATGACCCAACGGGGAACTGAAATGATTCTGAATAGACATGGCGGAAGTTGGATGGTCCCGATATACGCGGCCTGCGCGGTAGCGAGGTACTAGATGGCAACAATCGTTTTCCCACAGAGAAACTGCTCCATCTAGATCCTCGTCTCTTCCTCGGAGCCCGCTCCTCTCTGAATACTTGTGAGGTATTTCCTAGTGGCATCATACTGGGTCGCGGCATAGATGACGGTTCCTCGCGAATAATAGAGAACGAAGTATTAAAAGTAATATCATGGCTACGAGACTTCTCGTCGGAGTGTGAAATCATGGACTCGCAGCACTGAGAAATACACTGGGACCATAAGCTGAATATCCCACTAAGTGCTTTCATGATGGTAGCTGCATGTCGAGCCAAGGGAGGGAAAAGAACGACCAGCGGTTGGTTAGATATGGAGGGAGAGATTTACGAACAAACGGGAAGATCATGGCGTTTCCGGGGTATTAAAAGCAGACTCACGGCAAGCTCTCACAAAGTTACATTCGGTAGCCGTACCTATTTCTATTAGGCTCGAAGCAGCTGAGGAGAGGCAAAGGGCCTTCCTTGGGCCTTCCTTGGGCCTCACATTGGGACGGCCTCAGATGAGGAGCGTCGACGATTTGGATGCATGGATCCGAAGCTGTGATAGGCCGCGAAGCTCAGGGCGTGGGCCAGTCGGCGCTTACGAACCGGGGTGTCATTAAAGAGGCGATGGCTGGCGGCACACACCAGAGTGCAGGACCCCACTGGTTGTAAGATGACGGATGGCCTCTTAGCCAGTCCAATGTCTTAGAATGCCTTGGTTGCGTTTCCTCTAGGAGGGCTTAGGAGCCCACCTTTGGCCCGTTTTCAGTGTTTTCTGTGGTCATCTTGCCACAACGCAACCGACGGGTGTGTCTCGTGGGCCACACAGATTGGCCGTCGCGTGTCGCATCTGGGACTACCCGTAATGAACCGCGTAGAAGCATGTCTCTCGTCATCCCCGAAGCGGCAGTGTCGAGTGGACATGATGCATGCTTGAAAAAGAGAGAAAAGAGGGCCGACAAACATAGCAGCATCTAGCGTGGTGTAGGACACCCACCGAGCTAGTAAGAGTGAAGACTTTTCGTAACGACTTGACTTACATAGTACTCGTGACCAGCACTCCTCCCGTTTCACATTATTGCATCTCACCTCATCTCATATCATCACCAGCGTCGGACAGATAAACTGCCGTGTTCATTTGTGACGCCAGACAGGATAGTGCGGCGTGTTAGACGGCTGGGCTGGGCTGGGCTGAGCTGGTTGTGTTGGTGTTGTTGTTGGAGGAGTGTAAGTTGTTTGTTTTCATTCGTATCGCCTGCAGTTTCTATTAATATGCGGCATCTCGCGTCAAAGCAAAATAACAGGAAACCAGGATCAAGTGTGTACGCGTGCATGTAGCGTACAGGACGAAGTCTATGTCCATACTCTATGTAAGCATGCGCTGTCATTGTGTTTAGACGTTGCCTCATTTGGGTTTATTGCTATAATTAATTCGTATTGATTATTTCAGTGACGACTGTGTCGTAGGATTCAAGCAATAGATTAAACGGCGAACGCAGTTGTGCATGGGCGGCAACTGAGACGAGATAAACGTGTGTTGAAAACCTCCAGGAAATTTGAAATTTGGTGGAGAGAAAACATCACGACAAGGTCGCCGAAACAGATAGCCCAGGGTCTCGAACAGGAGGCAATGAAATGAAGAAATATGGCCTGGGCGCCTGTAGGGTGGGAGTGACGGGACTCCAGCGTCTACTGCTACAGCACCTACCCTCAACCCACTGTCGCCGACCTTGGTCTGCAGGTACTCCCGTGTTCCCGTTGTGTATCCTGGGCGGCACCTTCTGCTCGGTACCTAGGTACCTACCTAGGTGACACTACCTATGAGATTAAGCCTAAGGCTTACCTAATATCAACTCCGGCTAAGGTTCGGGAAGACAGATATACCTTGCAATCTAAAGCTAACTGTATAATAATATGTGGGTCCCATATAGGGATTCAAGTTGCCAAGGCTGAGAATCATAGATGACAGGTTGTTAATTCCATTTCGTCAGTGTAATTATCAGCATCCAACCGTGGAACATTAGGCCCCGTTTCGCGTCGCCTTCATTCATTCATTCATTCATTCATCTATAATATTTCTCGTGTCTCGTATTTAACCGAAAAGCCCTTGACTTAATAACACTCTCCAGACCGGCCATGCAAAATCCAAACGCGGGTCCAGGAGCAGGGCCTGGCGGTCCTGGCGGTCCTGGCGGTCCTGGAGGTCCTGGAGGAGGGATGCCAATGGGACCCGGTGGAATGCCAATAGGTCCCAATGGGATGCCGATGCCGACGCCTCAGCAGATTCAAGCAATGCAGGCTCAACTCGCCGCCGAAGCGCAGAAACACGGCATGACGGTACCCCAGTTCGTCGAACACATCAAGGCCCAACGGCTAGCCCAGATGCAACAAATGCAGCAGATGCAGCAGATGCAACAGAGACAAGGCGCCCAGGGAGGAGCCCCCGGCGGTCCGCAAGGAGGCCCCCAGGGACAGCCGGGACAACCAGGTCAGCCGGGTCAGCCGGGACCCCCGCCGGGAATGCGGCCTGGCATGCCTCCTCCGGGACAGCCTCAGCCTATTAGGCCCGGGCCGCCGAACCCCGTCGCCATCGCTCTCGCCAACTTCTTGCGTGGCCAACCTCTCAAGCCGCGAACCTGTATTATGAATGGAGACCGGAAAGACATGTTCAGAGGTGTGTCTCGACCTTGTCACGTCAATCAGCCTCGTCGCTTCGTCGTTTCATAAAGCTAACGCGCCGTAAACAGTCAAGCGGGCTCTTCGTGCCCTTGAATCCCCTGCGTACGCAAAGGCCCGAGCCAAGAACCCTGCGCTTCCCGAGATTAAAGATCGCGCGTCGCTCGAAAACACCTTCAAACTCCTCCCCATGTCTATGCTAGCATTGCGAGTCACAAAAGTTGAGCCCCAAGATGGTGCTGGCGCCAAGAAGGCGAAGCGCCAAAAGGGGTTATGGACTGTTCGAGTAGAGCCTCAGCAGGAGGCTCACGATGACATGTACTACGTATGGCTATATGAAGGTAGCCAGACTATGACCAAGATCTACGCCGCTCTCGCCCTAGTGGTGATATTTACCCTCGTCCTCTATCCCCTGTGGCCACTAGTGCTACGACAGGGCGTGTACTACCTCAGTTGGGGTTTCTTAGGACTGCTCGGTCTCTTCTTTCTCATGGCCATCTTCCGCGTTATCTTATTCTGCGTCACCTACTTCGCTGTCCCTCCTGGATTATGGCTGTATCCCAACCTATGGGAAGATGTTTCCTTCATGGACAGCTTCCGACCCGTCTGGGCTTGGCACGAGGTTGGTATTTCGCTAAATATTTTTATGAGAGAGTACGAGAAGACTAACGCTCGCGCAGACTGCGAAACCTAAGAAAAAGAAGAAGAACAGTGGTGCGATGAACTCCCAGTCGGCAGCTCATTTCGCAGGCTCAATAGGCGAAACGGCTCCTGCTACTGCTACAACAACTGCAACAGAAACCCAGGTACAGACCGCTCCGCAACAGAGAAGCGGTTACGTGGCGCCACAGGTCGAAGAGCTCGGCGATGACGAGTAAGCGTAGAGATTGCATCAAGTGACCCGGCGTTGGAGGAGTTATCTGGCTAGAGTGTTCGGGTTGTAAAGTATAGGCAAAAATGACGAATCAAAATACATAATTCTCAACATACAAAAGGAGACCAAGGCTTTTACAAGCGAGTCTCTTCTTTACTTGAAGGTGACTGCATTGATATATCATTAGGTATTATAAGCCCTTCGGATCGAGGGCTCAATTCTCTCTATATAGACCCGACTATCGCCAACGAATACCACCCGCTCCAGTAGACATGTGAACTTTATTAACATGCGACAGAGTGAGCAGTCCGCTCGTAGTACCACACGGCACCGGGGGTCTTGGCACAGTTCGTAGGGAAAGTCGTATCAACAGGGACGCCCTGGACGCGCTGCACACGACCATTGACATGGTGATAATACCACATCTCGCTCAACACCGTCAACCCACTATCGCCGGATCCCCTGCCGGCCGCGGTCTCATTATACTTGGGCCCGGCGCAGCCGACGTGCGGCAATTTCCCGAACTTCTCCGTCAGCGCGGCCTCGATGTCGGACACCGAGTACGCCGTCTCGTTGGAAGGAACGATCCCGGCCTCGGCGAGCCAGTGCCATGTGGGGAGTTGGCGGTAGTAGGACACGACGGTGGTGTAGAAGTCGACGATTTCTTCGTGGGGTGTGTAGGTTGGTCCGTAGCATTCTGTGTCGAAGGTGCTGAAGCATGTTGCGTGCTTGCTGAATTCGTGTGCCCAGAGAGTCCAGCTTGGCATGTTTTGGGCTATCCAGTACCTGAGGGTGGTGGATGGTTCGTTCGTTAGAGGAGGTATGGGATGGGTATGCGGGTATATGTATGTGTGTATGTGTGTATGTATAGTTATCTCCTTTATGGAATTCAGGAAAGGGGGGGGGGGGGGGGGGGTTGAGGGAATCAGGAACAAATAGATAAGGGGTTTACAACGTACTTGTTCATGAAGGCTAGCAGGTCAAACTTGCGGAAGCGCTTGATGAAGTCGGAGATGGGCTCTCCCTTCCACGGCTTCACGGGCGTGCCCTCCGGTGTGCCGGTCGTGGTGTTGGGGTCCGGGAACGGGTCATATTGACGTCTAAGCGATGACGCATCTCCATTAGCCGCCGTCCGTCTCGCGCAAATGCTGTCTCTCTCCTCGTTTTTTTCTTTATTTATTTCTTTCTTGTGGTGACGATAATTCTTACCTCAGGTCGCAGTACTGCGTATATGATCCTATTCACGTGTGTTAGACTCATACTCTGAATGAACCACGGCATACATATTCCACGTTGCATACATACCATTGCAAAAGTCTGTCGTTTCCACGCGCATTAGCAAATTGACCAACTCGTGAATCGGGATTGTCTCATGTGGTCTCTCTTACCGGGCCACAGGCCGTGAATGGTCCAGGAGTTCTTGGGGAGCAACTGTCCCTCCTTCTCGAACCCTGTATAGGTGTCCCAGAACTGGGTTTGCAACTAGGCGCAAAGTGTCAGCACAAGCCATGTCTTAGGCGATTGCGCCAAAGGATAACATGCATGCGTTCCTTTGGTGGCAATTGGATGGATAGCTCACGACAAGACCTCCGAACGTCTCGGTACAGCAGGTGTCGGTGAGACCGGGCTGTGCACCGTCAGAGCATGAGAGCACAGGCTCAACTACAATTAGCGCATTAGCTTTTTTTCCTTATTCTAGGTGGCATCGATTGGCGCTAGAACGGAAGCGATGCGCGTACTGAGGCTGCAAGTGTGGTTGGCGGTGCTCAATCCAGGATAGAGACCACCGAGGACGCCCTGGGAGAAGACGGTGGTAGTGGCGAGAGCGAGGACTCGTCGAGCGACAGACATCTTGATAGACAGACAGCCGGTAATCAAACAATTGGCACAATTAGGAATCACACAGACGAGAGACGAGCAGCAACAACGACGATGACGACAACGAGGTTAACACACCAGGGCCAGCGACCACAACAGCAACAACAACAACAGCAACAGTCTACGAGGGACGTTTTATTTATTTTATTTTATTTTCCTCCCCACCACGATCATTCCCATCTTTGCTCTAAACCCGAGCAGCCGGGATCGCGGTAGGTACCCAAGCGAAGCTTGCTCGAATAGGGAGCTCGGCAGGGTCCATGACGAGATAGGAAGCTTGTGGTAATCAAAGGTGGAACCGAACCCAGCCCACCTGGTCGAGATACGCGCTCTGAGAGGTCAATTGGCCTCGACGCCTCATCTACGCTGCTTTCTGCTTTTCTGCTAGGTTACGTAGCTGAGTAGATACCAGACTATCGTCCTTGTGAACTGGGTTGACGCGAAGGAAGAAAAAGTTAGTTACCTACCTAGATTCAGTAGGTTAGGTTAGGTATCTCGAATTCGGAGTTAGCCGTCAAGTGCGGAGATGATAATGAAGATAGATATTGATTATTTATTGGTCATTTGCTGGTATTAATTGCCACGTGCAAAACCTTGTATGCCAAGTAACTGTCCTTCTGCCAAGTACAGCTGAGGCTGGTTGGATGCTTTAGCTCCTATACCGCTTTAGTTGCAAGATTGAACATCGGCCTGCCCTTTTTATTAGGTATATTTACCCATTGCGCCTCTACGCAATATATCGTCAATTCGACGATCCCCCTAGCATTCCAAACGAGTGTTGATAGATTTAGCCACCTGTACTACAGTGAGATTCATTAGAAATGATCGCTAGTTCCAAACAAGAGGACCTTATCCCCTATACTTATAGAAGGATAAATAGATAAACCCTGGAATCTGTCTGTCTACTATACCCTCAGCTTTCACGTTACACCACTCTTATTTTAAGTCACAGGCCGTACACTGGATAAATAATAATAGAAAAGAGAAAAGAAAAAAGAAAAAATGTAAATAGAACGTACTATAATTCTTATTCCTCTCGACGGGTCTTACGGTATCATGGCTCTAGCAGCCCCTCTACGAGCACCTGATACCACACGCCTCAGGAGCTCCTGTAATGTGTACAACTCCCTAGGTAGGTATATAAGCAGTTTCTGGTCACGATTCCAACACATACGACCATAGGATCTGGAAAACGCGGGGTCCCGTCCGCTCCCCCTTAGCTAAGCCAGATACCGCCAGATCAGTAGTTGGGTCGGTGACGACCAGCGAATCCCTGGTGTTGTATGTTTTTCTTTTTCTTTATTTTTTCTTTCCTTTTGTTTAGGTCTCTTCTCCCGGCGTGAGTGAACAGTTAGATTACCTTTCTTACCTTGTCCTACTTTTTCAACGATTAGCTACAAAATGGAAGAGCTGGATAACATTTATCTTTGCTACCATTCTAGGTGCAGTCTCTGCCGCTTTGAGTTGATAGCAGGGGAGAATATAGTAGCAGGTATTGTCGAAACCCTACTTTATTCTGCGAAGATGCTGACTGCTCTAGTTTATAAGTCCCAGACCTCAAAGGCATTCTGCTTTGGCCAGCGCCGGACCTGGGATGAGTCTACATCGATCACATTTATCCATTGTCAAGGACAGTGCGCCCACCCAGACGGCAAGGCATTCGTTTGTCATACCGAGTGTAAAGCGTTTATGGCCAATAACCCCTCTAAAGCATTACTCGATGCGCTCACGTATACATTCGAGCCATTAGCAGCTGTTGAACAACGGCGCCGCCAGTGGATTCAATCGCATATACGATCAAGTTTTATGTCATTCCTCAAGCTAGGCCCACACAGGCTACCCCCAGAACTTGCCCTCATGGTTGCTCAATACTGTATTCGCATATATGCTATAGCAGCAGTATGCCTCCCAATTACCCAACCTAGTATCTATTCTATCGATATACTTGTTGGGATTTGGGCTAGCTATGTCGTAATTGACGGCGTGCAGTATTTGGCCTCATTTGCAAATCAACCTAGCGATAACGCACAGCTTATACTAAGCACTAAGGCAGCTGCCAATGTGGACAGGATGTATATAGCTGAGGACCACCTAGGTATTCGACAAGTGTATTTTGGGAATGGGGACCCTCCTAGGTCGGCTTTTAACCTTTTGGAAGTGTGGTGGAAAACATTGTCGCTACGTAGTAGCACACAACTTCGGGTATATACCGATGTTGGTCTCACAGCTCCTGGTCTAGACAATATGCTAACATGAGGCTAGAGTTTTAAGATTCGGCGATTCGAGTGCACTATAAGCGACGAAACGTTTTACCCAACTAAAAACGTATCTTGGCTTATGCCAGAACCCCGACCAAACCTTTTCCGCTTCCATGCCTTTACCTCGGAATCCCAGTGCCAGTTGCGCATGTCTCCGCTGACCTGCAATAACCTACAAACTACTGCATATTCTGCTTACTGGAACTCACCCATTTTCTATATCCAAGCACATAGCCCTGGGGAAGCGCAGGGCTCTGCCATATATAGTGACATTGTCGCACGAAAAAAAAAGGGTGTATGGCTCTATATGCCGGTAGACGAGGGCGAATATATTTCTCAGATTTGGAAGCGCTCTCGAAGGCTAACTTTGGATCTTGCGCTATTGGTAAGTCATCTTGCTAGGTGGCGGGATCTTGCTAATCGCTTCAAGATGGTAACGAATAAGGGTCGTGTCATGATGATGGGACCTCAGCCTAAGCCTAAGCCATCTTCTTACTTAGGACCCTGGAAGTGGACTCTCTTACACACGTCTAATGGAAACCCAAGCCGCATATTCTTCGATGTTACGCCATACGGGATCCACAAGCTGGCGTTTGAATCTCCCGAGCCTATCCAACAAGACCAATCTCCTGTTATCCCCATACCATTATCGCCTTATCCCAAATTAGGTTCTTTGGATAGCTACTTCTACACCTTTGCAACACTGGAAAATGTAGCTGAGATTACACCGTGTGAAGATAAGGTGGCCGGCAAACGGTCAATCATTGGTCTACTATTTCATTACTCCGATGGCACCCGGGCTTGTGTAGGCCAGTTTCGTTTAGACTGTGCTACTACTAATCTGGTTATAGGCACCTGCCCAAAGCTATGGTTGAGTTTTGATACTAATGATGCGCGTCCTTATGTCAATGGAATTGGAGTCTGTCCCGCACCGAAGCCCAAGTCTCATGATTGTCTATATATTTCCTGGCATGGGAAGTTGGAATGGTGGTTTACAGATAACCAATGTAAACTGTACTACAAAGATCAGTCGAGTATGCAAACTCGAATGTAAGCTTGAGTGTATGAGGCGCTTGCGGTTAGATACGGATACCTCAGCTTGTTAACAACTGCTTTTATAAGCGTGATGAGATGGAAATAGAAGACTGTGGAAATCCTACTTGCAGCTATTATAAACCCAAGAAAAAGAAATCTTATTCAATGGAGAATGCGGATTTTGAGAAGTTGGGAGTTTGAAAATCCTTTATCGAAGATATTATTTTCATAAATACAATGCAATTGCCTATCATAGGTCCCGGGCCAATAAAATTTTGTATATTACAGAGAGGACACGAAGATCAGTCGAAGCTTGGGCTTCTTTAATACAGAACCCAATTTGCGAGTCGAACCTTTTGGGGAGTCTACCGGCATCGGGAGGGAGGTCAGTTCGAAATAGAAGAGCACAGCGAAAAGCCGTTCCGCAATTTCCCCGATCGTCTCCTTTAAAGTCGCATCCTCAAGTACCACTGATCTCAGCAGGGGCATAGCCGAGACGTCATCGAGGCATAGATACCTCGCTCTCGAGCGCGATATTCAGTCGATAAGGTCGATGAGCATGCCGTTGAAACCGTCTGCCGTATCAGGTTTCGTTATAATAATGTTATTCGACGAAATATCACAGTGTAGCATATTGCCCGTCTTATATAGTGACCGGTGTGCCTTGATGGCATCCCGTATCGCCGCCAGCAGTTCGTTGACCATTCGGAAATCGCTGATTACCCGGCCGGCCGGCGAGATGACGAGGCAGGAATAAATCCTATTCTCCCACATGTCTCCACCGGAGTTGTATAGGCTGGGCTTGCCCGTGCTGATTATCTGTCTGCTGCTCTGGACTACTAGTGTCGGCTGCTGGCTGTTGGACCGTGGCTTTTTAGATTCCGACGATACGGACGCCTTGCGGTAGAAATTAGGAGTATAGTCAAGAATTCCAACTCGTTGCCATACACCTGCCCGACTGAGTCATGCCTATGTGAATGCTACACTTATTTCGTGACGTCTATAATAGTCTACAACCACTGGCCCTTTCTAGCGTTTTAAGATTGAAGTCTTGGGTACGTAACAATTCTGATTGCGAATCATCTGCAATACGAGAAACAGAGTTTTCATGCCGATCCTCGGCAATTGTCTGAGGCGTTTCTTTAACACATCTCGTAACCTGGTCTTCCATATCGAGCCGGCAGTTCAAACCTCTCCTTCCTCGAGGTCGGATAGGTAGCAGGACGTGAAGCGGTTGCGGGTATCGTGCTTGTTTCCATCTTTCGTCTCTAGGGTCTCGGTCTTAACTCGCTTTGAAGCGGCTTGATTGTCGTACGAGCTCTGTTGCTTTCTGGGCGCATCGCCGGGGTGGTCGGGATGGAGAAGTGGTTTGTAGGTGGCTTTGGCCGTGGCACCGTCTTAGAAGCTAGCTTTGGCAGCAAGCTTCTTCTAATTGACCTAGAAATACATTAGCTACGCTGACGGGGTTTGAAGAAGGTGTTAGGAACGAATAATTAGCTTTGTCTCAAAGCATCCCTAGACTTTGGCGACAGCTATTATGTCGCTTGCGGTAATCTGGTTAGAAATCGCGTGATCGGGTGACATTTTGTTCTGCTGTAAGAATTACTACGTTTGTATGCTATCGAGAGGGCGCGGGCTTTGGGAGATGCGATTGCCGGTGACGTGGGTTGACATTAATGTAGAATTAAGTGTTATTTTGTAGGGAAAGAGAAAGAAACCGTTGCCAGTGTTAGAGAAGCAAATCAATAACTGGAATCACGACGAATGAAGCCATGACGAGCTGATAATCGAGACATATGTTTTATCCATTGGCAATTCATTAAATCGACTGGATATAAGATAGAGTATATGACCCAAACTGCTATCTTTGATCTAACACAGAGCTGCTCATTCATATATGGTCCGCAGCTACAAATAGCACGGAAGTGATCTTTGGGAAATTCTTAATAGACTGTAAATTAACAATAGACAAAGCGCTGCTTATTTATAATTAAAAGAGTATACATGAACCACAGAATGGGGTAACCGGCCTTTTGTCTCTCCCTCTACGCGCCGAAGAAAACCCAACAAAATATCTAGGTATCAACCTGAGCGTAAACGCCACCTTATGTGCCGGTCTTCCCGCCAAACGCCGACTGCTATCCCTTTTGTGATGCCATCCATGAGAACATATGGCCAACGAACTCCAAGTGCGCAGCTTGAAACTTGTACAATGAGTCAACTAGCTACGTATCAGGGGAACTAGGAAGCGTCTGGTAGCAGCTGATAAAGCCCAAATAGATATATGAAAAATTCTCGAGTAAACCCACCAAAATATGGAGATAGGGAGAAAATACCACCAGCATAAAGACCAGCACAGCATCATCTAGGAATGAGTGCTTTTTGTCTCCCGCTGGCGCTTGACGACGTAATATGTAATCAAGCTTTTCGGATCGTCACGCACCGTCTTCATAGACTCCCAGAACTGTGCATCCCCAAGGCGCGCATGTAGCGCAACGCATAACTGAACGGCATCCATGCGGACGCCACTTTCTTTGCAGTCTAGGCACCGAGTCGCCAGGTTAGTGAGCCCGGCAACTTCGCGTTCCGTTGGAACGAACGAGGGGCGTGAGTCGATAAGCTCCTTAAGCACATGTAAGCCCATGCTTAGGCCGCGATAGCCTGCCGTATCAAGGTCCATCTGTCCAAGAGACCGAGTCATTGTGACGGCGATTTCGGCGGCGTCGCCTATATGAACGAATTCATCAGCGAGAAGTTCGAGTCCAGCTACGATGTGCGTACGGGCGTCATAAGAGCTTCGCGTGCGCAGCAGTGTCTCCAGACCCCGCGAGACATGAGGCTGAAAGCTGTCGCTGTGCATTTTAAGGAGCAGTTTTATAGTGGCGAGGACTTGTGCCTTGATGTCCTGAACTTTTTGGGTAGCAAGGCCATCAAGGGGTGACTCAAGATAATCGAACAATCCTATCAAGAGCGCAGTGAACTTGTCGTCGCCGAAAGGCAATTTGTTTTCACGAACTAGGCTCTGCAACTTGCGGAAGCCATGCACGTCCAAGGTTTGACCTTTGACCCGTGTGATACCACTCTCAAGAAGACGAGAGTTTTGGCGTGCCTTTTCGGGGGAACAAGGTGGGATAGAATCATTCATTTCTGCAGGTATTTGAGAGAGCTTGGCTATATCTTCGTTGACTGGAATGTCTTCGAGTGCAGGCCGCTCCACAGACTGATTCGTTTGTGGCTTCGGCGTTGTTTGGTCTTCAACGAAGGGATCTTCGTACACTTGTACCGGCTTTGATGGTGTTACTTCAGGTGTACTGGGTAAGATTGTGTTTTCGTCTTTTTGTGGTCCTGGTGGAGGGGAGGGTTCAGCTTCTGAGAATGTAACAACATCTAGAGAAGCAATTTGAGCAACATCGGGTGTGTCTCGTGGCGAGATGACAATCCGGGGAGAAGAAGGTTGTAAGCTCTCTCTCAGGCTTTCAATAGATGGCATACCAACAAATGTGAGATTCTCATCCTTGGAGGGACTACTAGATGGGGGATGGCTAAGTGTTGTTTTGGCTTTGGCGGGGCTTGTGCGTGGAGATGCAGCAGCAGCAGCTTTGCTCACAGATGCTCTCGACGGTGTAGTAGCGTTAATGTTCGATTCACTCGCAGTTGCAGCATGACCTGGACGAGTTCTAGGAGCCGTTCTCTTAGGGGACCCTGATATCATTTTAGGAGTTATAGCTTTAGACCTGACGCTCTCTGGACTCGATCGTTCTGCGGATGGGCCGTCATGGGATCGTACCGAATACGGGCCTGCCGTGGCCGGTCGAGCCGCCATCTCGGGCCGTCTCCTAGTTGGCCGTACGGGCGCCACGGACAAACCACCATGTGATCTCATTGAAGACTCTGGGCGAGTTCGAGTGGTGGGCTGTGATGAAGTAGCTGACGTAGCCGGAGCTGTCCGTACTGGCGATATTGTCGCCATTGCGGATCCTGGTCTCGCCGGCAGATTTCTGGTGGCTAAAGCCTTCTTCTGGGCCATCATCGTCTCCCGTAACGAGGGCTTAGAGCTGCCCATGGTACTCTTAGACAGACCCAGTCCAGGGCGAGCAATCGGCTCCGATTTTTTTGGCGAGTTAGGATTGGCTGGATCCTTCTGCAGTAGCTTCTGAGCCGTAGAGTCAAGGCCATCCATGATAGTTTCGGCCTTGTCTGGCCAGATAGATGCAAATGCCCAGTACGTAGATCGCATTTTCTCCCGGACGCCTGGATTGGCATCGGCGAGGCCCTTCTTAATGCATTTCTGGATTAGATCCAAGCCTCCGCCATGCTCAAGATGGTTCTTGTGGTGGGCCTCCTTCTTTAATAGGGTCTTTAACCATCCGGTTGCGTATACTCTCGGCTGTACATTCTTATCCTGACAGGCACCCCATATATGTTGCATGATTCTAACAGTGTACGTTGTCCTGCCGACAAGTGTATCTACACCGGCGTTGGCGAGTTGCGAGCTTATCTTTTTAGTGGCGGCGCAAAGCTTGATGAAGGTCTGCATCAGTAATTCCACCATTGGGTCAATCGCGGGACCGAAGGTAACCGCCAGGTCTTGAACCAAAGCACAGCCCTCCTTGGACAAACTTGTTCTGAGAGAATTGATTGCCTTAATGATACCATCTAATAGGCCACGACAGCCAGAGACGAGTAGATCGGGGTAATCTTCTGAGGCATTCCCGGCAATGAGCCTCCGCAGCTTTAACATGCTCTCCTCTCGTTTCATCCAATTCGCTTCGGTCTCTTTGCTCTCAAAGCACTCGTGCATACCCTTGATGATTTCGTCAAGTTCTCGTTGGGTATTAACATATGTGGGTTCCACGGATTCTGTCTTTGCTTCTGCAAGCATTGGTGTAGTAGGCCTGTCGCTCATATGGGATGAAGCACCTGTAGTGAGATTGGGTCGAACTTGCATAGCGGATGCCGGACGAGATTCGGGATCGGCCTTCGCACCCTGAGGATTTAACTCCTTGACGATGGCCGATTCTATGGCAGGACGAACTTTGAAATTCTTCAGCTGCCTCTTCAGATCTGATTTTGCGGCATTTGGAGCCTCTCTACAGTATTGTTAGTAATTCGAGTGGCAATCAATGCGGATTCTCACGCACCTGAAAAGCTCAATGACAGTTGCCTTGGCAGCCTCGCGCACCATGCCATCTGCATCTTCGAGCAATTCCATCAATGTCGGAACATAGGAGCGGAACTGCAAGCCATGTTCTTTGTGCATCTGGGTCAAGTCAGCGCCACTTTATTTCAATTCGTGATGGTCCTGGGGAGAGGTCCGTACCTGAAGTAGCCATTGGAGGCTTGATTCTTTGGCCCTGGGATTCTTGCCAACCATGGCAGTATTGCGAACGAATCGCTCCGCATCAGCAGACACATGGGCGTACATGGTACTCATGGCTTGGATAGCCAGGGTCCGGAACTTGTCCTTCTGGTCGCCCATCTTGTCGACAATGAGGGGCAGAGTCTGCTTCGCTTCTCTAATCAGATACTTGGGGTCCTGGCGCGACAGGCGCGTGAGCAGGTGGTTGAGCGCAGTGAAGCCGGCGTTGACGAGAGCGGCGTGCTGCGAGGCCGAGGCTTGCCGCAAGCCCTCGAAGAGAGGCGCGACACAGGACTCGGGGACATTGTGTTGCTTGATGCCGGACTTGACGGCGGTAACGTACTGGACCTTGGCATCGACGGTGGTGTCTTTCTTGAGGATGACCAGCAGGCCCTGGACCTGGTCGTCGGTGAGTCTTTCGGCCATGATCCTCGGTGGTTGAGGATCTGGCAGGACCTCGACAGGGGCGGACAAAATAATGCGCTCGCTCGCTGTATCTTGTATCTGCCGAGGGCGCCTATAGCAAAGCAACTAGGAACTAGGTCGATTGAATGCGGAGATTGAGGGGGAAGCTGGCTGGTTGGCTGATACAAGCCGATGCGAGTAAAAGGAGGAAGGGGAAGGGATTGCGATTGTTGGGCAACGCTCAGATTGGTTCAACGCTCGTCGGAGTTCTTCTGGACGCTACGGGACGATAATAGGTCTCGACGCTGGGGGAAATCCGTATCGGAGGGGTTGTAGGAGCTGTAATGTAGCTAGATAGTGTATATAGGAGAGCGTTGGATGTGTAGGTAATGTAGGTGGATGATCAATTCCGTCTACATGTCAAGGTATCATGTAGCTTACCTAGATGGCTATTGAGGTCTTAGATGGATGTATGTGGTCTGGATGTGGGTTAGCCTGGTTGAGTGACAACAACAAAAATATTGATTTGACAACAAGTCGCCCGCACATTGTTGCCAGAGTATTCTTTGCCAAGCACGACGGGATGGGCCAATGAGAGCTTAGATTAACCACTATATACCCCTGTCGTCTCCCTTTGTTGCCCCGCAGAACCAGCGGCTGTAGTGCCTGAGTACATACCTAGCACATTAAGGTAATACCAGTTACTGAGGTGCTTATAGAGACTAAAGGTGAGGGGCAACTTCTATTATCTCTCCAGGAACACGCACCGATACTAAAGTAGCGCTGCAGAGCTGAACCTCACATATAATAGAGGTACATGTGTACCTGTGGAGGCTCTACTTTTGCCATCTACTAAAGCAGTAGGGGTCCCAACCCTTTAGTGGAGGTTATTAAATTGCAAATAACTAGTTGATTTATAAAAAAATCTATATATCTTAAAATAAATAAAGTTGCTATTAAAACAAAAATATTTTTTTTAGCTGTAAAAGCTAGTTAAAATATTAGTTTTTTATATTTATATAATTAAAAACTATAATATTAAAAAATTTACTAAGTTAATTAATTTTAAGCTTTTATTATTTTTGCGTAAAATATTTTTATATTTAATTTATATAAAAAATAGCTTTTAAATAAAATACTTAATTTAATTAATTTATTATAATTAATAATTTATTAGTTTTTATTATTTTTATAATAAAAAAAGCTAGTTATTTTTATAAATATTATTTAAATTAACATTTATTAATAAAAATATTAATTATATAATAAATATTTAATTAGTTAATAGCGACGCTATTAGCGATATTATTAAATAGCTTTAATTTTATTAAAGCTAAAATTATATTAGCTATTAATATTTTTAAAAATAACTAATATTAAAATATAACTAATGCTGTTAAAGTATTTAATATATTATATTATTATATATATAATTAAGTTAACGGCTGCTATTTTTATATTAAAAATAAAAGTAATAAGCAAGTGCTAAATAATGCAATAAAAATAGCGTTATACGCGTGCTTATAATAGCTAATAATATAAAATATTTATATTAGTTTTTATTATTTATAAATAACTACTAATAAACTATTATAAATAAAATATAAAAAAAGTCGTAAATTATATTATATATAATATTATTAAGCTTAATAATATTTAGCTTAACATTATAATATTTTTAAAAAAATAAAAGCGCAGCTATAAGTATTAAAAAAAAAGTTAGCTAATAATTATAAAAACTTAAAAGCTTAATATTAAATATTATATTTATATTATAAAAAATATAAAATAACTTTTAAATTTATATATAATATAAATAAAACTAGCTTTTAGCTAGGCTATATTAATAATATAATAATATAAATATATTATAAAATTAATAACTTATAGCTAATAAATTTAAAGTTTTATATATTTATTATTATTATTAAAAGTATATCGGCTAATAAAATAATTATATTTGCTTAAGTTATTTTTTTAATAGCGTTAATATTTAAAAAATTTAATATAAATAATTTTATAGCGTTAAATTAGCTTAATTATTTTAACTATTATATTAAGCTTATTAAGCTTAGTTAAAAAAAGCTATTATTATTAAATAATTATAAAAATTATATAATAACTAAATTTTATATATAAATAAAGTTAGCTAATATTATTATATTTTTATTATTAAAATATATTATTTATAAGCTATAGCTATTTAATATTAAAATTTTTTAGTTATATAAAGCTTATTTAAAAAAAAAAAAATTTTTAGCTATATAAAATAATATAATTAATTATATTAAAAACAACTTTTTAATAAAGCTATAGTTAATATAAAAAAAAACGTTTAAAAAGTTAATTATATTAAGTGCGTAAGTTAAAATAAATATTTTTTTATAAAACTTAAGCGTTGTTTTAAATTTTTTTATTAATTTTATTTTTTTTGTTATAAATATATTATTTTTATAATAAAAACGCAGTTATATAATATTAAGTATAAAGTTAAAAAGGTTAGTTATAATAAATATTAAAAATATTATAAATAAGTTTAATTTATATATTATAATAAGTTTTAAAGCTTTAATTAATATAAAATAACTATAAAATATATAAAAATAAATTAAAATATATTTAAAAGTTTATAAATATATATAAATTTTTTTTATACTTTATATTTTATAAACTTTTTATTATTATAATATTATTATAGCTGCTATAATTATCGATAAGCTAAAATAGTTAAAAAAAAAAAAAGTTTTTTATAATATAATTTTTTATCGAAAAATATATAAAAAAAAAATTTAAGTTATAAGAAAATATAAGCTTATAATAGCTAAAAATATATAGTTATATATAGCTAATAATAATAAAAAATAAAACAAGTTAATTAAAAATAAAAAAATATAGTTATTAAAAAAGGCTTAAAAAAATAAGTTAACTTATATTTAAAAGTAAATAATAATTATTAAAATATATATTTAAAGTAAAAAAGTTATAAATAAGTAGTTAAATTAATTATATTATATTAAATTAATTAAAAATATATTATTATTAAAGGTGTTTTATTATTATTAATAAAAACTATAAAATATATTATAAAATAAAGTTTATTATATAATTAAAAAAATAGCTATAGTTAATAAAGTTAAAATAAATATAGCTAGATTTAATAGTTTTTTAGTTTATATGCTTATTTTATTATTAGATTTAAAGTTAATCGATAAAATAACGCAGGTTTAAAATGTTAAAGTAGTTATAAATATAGTAGCTAAAGTAGTAGCAAGGTAACACTTTTAAAAAAAAGCTTTATAAATAAATTTTAGCGATTTTATTAGCGAAAGTAATAATAGCGAAGAGTATATAAATAAATAAATAAAAAAATAAAGTGTTAAAAGTGTTAAAGGTTATTAAAGGTGTTAAAGGCTATTAAAGGCTGTTAAAGGTGTTAAAAGCTATTAAAAGTGTTAAAGGCATTAAAGGCTATTAAAAGCTATTAAAAGTAATAGGTAGGTTAGTGGGGTTTAGCTACCAAGTTTAAATATTAGCTAAAATTGCATTAGAGGAAGTCCTTGGCATTGCTATCCCAAGTATGACTTATTAAAGCATATATACTTTTATTTTGGTATAATTTGTATGAGAAAATAAGTACCGAAGTTTTTGCAAATCAACTGGTTATTTGCAATTCAATGACCTCCACTAAAGGGTTGGGACCCCTACTGCTTTAGTGGATGGCGAAAGTGGAGCCTCCACGGGTACTGTTATCATTTTACAGGAGGTAGTTGTACAATACACTTGTAGATGTACCAAGTGATTTAGGTTGTCTTATTGTGTTTCTCATTTTTTTAATTGCGTTTCTTATATTTACTTAAGTATATAGGCATATTTTAACCAAACTAGCAAGTGAGCTTTATCTGTACTCATCATGAAATACAGTACGTACCTAACTAGATGACTGGTTTTGCTACCTCTTCATATAATCAAATCCCAGTAGGCTGTTCTCATTCTCAAACTAGGTAAGTAGGATAGGGATTCTTACAGTGGTGTGATACGACGCCTCCTCTTCCCGTGGCTGTGCAAAGTGTTACATCTATATAAGCCGTGACATAGGTAACGCCGTCGTCTCATCGAGACGTTTCTCACCACTCTCATGTCTCTACCCCCAAACACCACTCCCGTCCCGCCGCCTATCTTCTTCCCCGGCATGTCACCCGCAGACCCAACATCCACTCCTCTCCCTGGACACCTCAAAGAGGAAGAAAACCCTCCTCAAGAGCCGGAGGGCAAGTCAGCCGCCTCGGCCAACGGTGTCTCCTCACCATCTACAGAGGAATTTCCCGAGCCACATCTACGGCTTCACTTGAACGACCTCACAGACCATGGCACATCAATCTTCCTATCTAGTATCTCCCCACCCACTCTCCTCCCCTCCGCCATCTCACGAGTCCAGAAGGCCCTCTACGTGCATCCTAGCAAGGCGGGATTCCACATACCCACGACGCGCAGCGTGACGCTCATAGTCAGGCCCATGGACGGCGTGGCGTACACGACGGGCATCGATCTCGACCCGGAGCAGCACAAGGAAATCCACTTCTCATCGGACTACATCGCCTCCATCGCACCGGACAGGCGCAGCCACGAGATCGAGGGCGTCATAGTCCACGAGCTCGTGCACTGCTACCAGTACAACGGCCACGGCCACGCCCCGGGCGGCCTGATCGAGGGCATCGCGGACTGGGTGCGGCTCGGGGCCGGCCTGGCGCCGCCGCACTGGCAGAAAGGCGAGGAGGTGAAGGGGAAGTGGGACGCCGGGTATCAGCACACGGCGTATTTCTTACAGTATCTCGAGGAGCGCTTCGGTGAGGGCACGGTGAGGCGGCTGAATGAGGGGCTGAGGACGACGAGGTACGAGGAGAAATCTTTCTGGACGGGGATTCTGGGCGGGCCCGTCGAGCAGCTTTGGGAAGACTACAAGAAGCAAGCCAGCTAGCTACTTAGCTAGCTAGGTGCAAGGGAGAAAGTGAGAAAACTGAGAAAACTAAGAAAATTTTTACTATAAAAATTCTAGAACCTCGCTTCTGCACTACACTACGAGAAAATTCTCACGATGCGTATAAACATGCCTCGAATAGCCGTTGACCGTCCCCGTACAGAGCACGCAAGCAGCCTGGTTTTCTTGGTTATCAGAGTTCAGTCATCGCTATAGGCCGCTGCGACCCCATCGAGACTAATCATGCAAGCTTTTTCCGGGTCGCCCTCGCGAAAGAGAGATGTCGCCATCGGTGTGGGTCATCACCCAAACCTATCACGGCCGCGGTCTGCCCATACGCCCAAATATCATGGCACATAATAGGCGTGGCTGTCCCCGGGGATACGACTTAAGGTTCAGGCCATCCTACCTCATCTGGTTATCAAGTTACACGACCGGTAGTGTTCAAGGTCGATTATTTATCAGAAGTAACTAAGCTACCATGGCCGAGCAGAATCCCCAGGACACGTCGCCGGCACCCATTAAGCGACTCTGGTACCGTACGACACTCTTCAATGCCTTCGTCATTGGTGCCGTGGGCTTCATAGCCCCGGGTCTCTGGAACGCCATGAACCAGCTAGGTGCCGGCGGCGCCGAGAAACCGTACCTCGTCAACGCAGCCAACGCCCTCGTGTTCGGCATCCTAGGCATCATGTGCATCTTCGGCGCGCCCATCGCGAACCGGATCGGGCTGTCGTGGACGCTGTTCCTCGGGGCCGTGGGCTACCCCATCTACTCAGCGGGTCTGTACCTGAACAACCGCTACGGCATCGAATGGCTCGTGTTACTGGGCGCCGTGACGTGCGGGTCGAGCGCGGGCTTGTTCTGGGCCAGTGAGGGCGCCATCGCCCTGGGCTATCCCGAGCCCAGCAAGAGGGGGCGGTACCTGAACATATGGCTCTGGTTCCGCACGGGCGGACCCCTCGTCGGAGGAGCCATAGTCCTCGCTCTCAACAACGACGCGAATTCCAAGAAGAAAGGCAAGGTCAGCTACGCCACGTACCTGGTCTTCACGGCGCTGCAGGCCCTCGCGGCCCCGATAGCGCTCCTCCTGACTCCGCCGGAGAAAGTCCAGCGGTCTGACGGCACCAAGGTCGTCATCAAGGCCGAGACGTCGTTCAAGGGGGAGCTGCGAGCTCTCTGGGAAGTGAGCACGCGGAAGGACATCCTACTCCTGCTACCCGTTTTCTGGGCCGCCTACTTCAACCAGTACTCGGGCAATTTCCAGACGTACTATTTCGGCATCCGAGCCCGGGCGTTGATTGGCTTCACGACGAACATCGGGACGCTTCTTGCCTCGCAGCTCATGAGCGCACTTCTCGACTATAAGGGCATCCCCGTGAAGAAGCGCATTGTGTGGGGTTTCTGGTACGCCGTGGTCCTGCACATCGTCTCGTGGGTCTACGGGTGGGTTGTGCAGGAGAAATACACGGCCAACCCTCCCGCCTACGACTGGGAGGACAAGGGGTTCGTCGAGGGATACTTCGTTCTGCTACTGTGGGAGTTCTCGAGACAAAGTCTGCAAAACTGGCTGTATTACCTCGTTTCGACCAAGACCGACAACATCTCGGAGCTTACCCGGTTTTCTGGCATCTTGCGCGGCCAGGAGAGTTTCGGCCAGGCGGTCAGTTTCGGGCTCAATACTCGTGAATGGGTTGGAGGGCGCGTGCCCTTGGCTGTGAACACTATATTACTAGGTACGTAATTGTCTCTAGCTTTCGTGGTGCCCTCTCACATCGTGCATGTACTAACGTATATACCACAGGTCTCTCCGTGTACCCTACCTGGCTCGTCGTCCGCGACCATGTGCCGGTGGAGACAGTGAGTAAGATAGAAAATCTGGCTACACCAGACGGAGGGTTCGATAGTGACATTGAGAAGGCCGCTGGGACATCTACTCTCATTCGACCGGAGGAAAAGGAGAAATTCGCCTCCGCTGAGGCTAGTGTCGGAAGGGATACTATGTAAAGGTTCGATATGGGCAGAGAAACCCCAAATAATCGTATATACAGACACATCCTAGACCTGTCCACCGCATAAGCAATGTAAACACTAGGCGAAGCTTCATAATCTCACTCGTCCCTTCGCACAATATCACCGTAGCAGCAATATACATGTAATACTAGAAATAGGCAATGGAATAATATTTTCGCTGATCAAACGCTATATATATCTATTCGACTAATATCCCATAGAGCTATCCTTAGAAACATCATTGAAGTTAGTTCGTGCTGTTGCCCTTGCGGGTGCCGCTATTAATCATGGTATAATGTCCGCCCAGAATTGCTGTCTCATTCCCACCATAATCAATTCAATCCGAGTTCTCGGGGCTGAAACTCCCCACGCTAACGTTTTCAGGAATGGGGTTATCTGGCGGCTCATCACTCATTTCAAAGTTGGAAAACTGGTATGAGACAAATGGACGCGAGTCCAAAGACTGCGGGAGCCAATCCGGGGAGTGCTTTGGAACTTTGCTTCTTGTTTTATAGTAATCATCTTTGCTTTCATATGCCTCTTCGGAAACTGCGCCTCCCTCTTGTTCAAGTAGAGGCTGAAGGACAGTGGCGGCAGATTTGAGCGAGATGTCCAGATCTTTCGTAAGATTTATAATCTCATCCCCCCATTCGTCGAACAAGTGTTGTTTGTCTAGGATATCGTAACTTCGAGCCGTCTGCGGATCAACGCATAGAGCAGCCAATATCATGTTCTCGGCGCCCCTATTAGAGGGATCCGCAAATAAGAGGTGATGCAAGGCATCCGAACGGCATGAACTACTGCCATCATTGTCCAAAGGGGGGTTTAACCCTGCTTCTTTAAAGCTTTCCATATACTTCTGCCTGAGACAACGGAAAATTTTTTCACAGCTATCATGCATCCTAAACCAATCGAAGGACGTCGATAATTCATCGTAGTAGCGGGCTGCTGACACAAGATTCAACACCTCAAGTATATTGATAATCTCATTTTCGCCCAAGCTCAGCTGGTATCTGATCTCCTTCCTCGCATGCATATAAGGGTATGGATAAACGCGGCGGATTATCTTATCTAGAGTTTTGCTGGACGGACGTTCACTAGGCTTTGCACTGCGAGGAGAGGTTGGGACCGAGTAGGCGGAGAATAAATCAGAACAATAGCGATCAAGCGGACCGCGCATAGACTTGAGTGGGCCAGGTTGTTTATATATAGAGTTGAAATGCGCTATGGCGTTAATTAGTTAGCGACTTCGATAGATAGAAGTTTTGTGGAAGGGGGGCTTACACTTGAAGCTCGCTTTAACTCTAGTCTTGCCTGGGCAGCGGTGGTAATTTTCCCAGCGGTGGTCAAACATTTGAAAAATATCTACACCTCGAGTTATGACTAAAAGAGAAATTAGTTGCCTGTTATGTTATAGTAAACATTCTGGTGGACGTAAAGAATATGAGGGTTAGAGGGTAATCCTAGGGCCACTTACGGACGAAATCCATATCTTCCCACCGGCAACCTAGCCCTTCGTGGCGCATCGACACGTATAGTAGTGCTGCTGGTATGATCGACTTATGTAGTTCAACTGTATAGAACTCAAATTTCCTATACTGTTGCTCCAGCCACCATGATTGTATGCCACATAGTGACGGGTTGAGCCCGAGAAAATGAGATGCGGAATTACGTTCACATTGCTTAATAAACTTTGTGTTTTCAAGTTTTTGCGCAATTGTTATCATGTAATTGTCATCCATCACGCATTTTTCGGCTTGCTTTATGCAATCGAAGAAATGATCTTTATTCCCCTCATCCGGTGGTTTCCACAGCTTGTCCTTCGTCCTGTCATGTCGACGAGGCAGATAATTTTGAAAAAGAGCAATCTGCGTTTGAGAGTTTCCCTGGAGGTCGTTTACCGCGGTTGGAGAATAGTCGCCAAGAATCCATCTCATCTCCGCACAGATTTGAAAGGAAATCGTGAGCCAAAGAGGAACATATCCAGATTTCCAGACCTTTTCATCTTCCCTTTCCAATTCGAACCAGCCGCTCGTGAGCTCATCGAAACACGGGAGAAGAATTGCCGGGTTGTTGTCCCGCTCTAGAACATAAAGATTATGCATAAACGAACTTAGGTAAACTGTGAATAGCTGGGCGCATCTAATTCTGTGTCTGCCATAACACGGCTTAGATCCCATCAACTTCGTGAACTCAATCAAATGGTCTGGTTCAGCCACTAGAATGATGTTACGCCCATTTTGATGCAGGTACTTTAGAACCTCTTTCAAACAATGAACTTCGTAGCAGCACCAGCTCGCATAATAGTCTTCATGTTCACCTTCGAGAAGGTGACCCGGCCAGTGCGCTCCTGTTATTCCTCGGAAAATCCACTCAGTAATATCGTATTCTCTTGGCATACCACGTAGATGTGCTGTAGCCTTGATGTGAGCCTTGCAATTCGCTCGTATCAGCCTAGTGGGAGTCTAAAGTTAGTTTTTATCACTGATAGTAAACTTTGTGAAAGGATTTGCAACAAATCGGAGGTTTCATATAAGTAAATGGCTAATAACATGTATTTTGCCGGAGATAAATCTCACAGAAAATGAGAAACTATTTTATACTGACCTGAGAGCTGTATTAGTTACAAGAGTCTGGTTGATCAAGCTTTCGCTAGCTTGTTGATAACATTCCCAGTGCCATCTTAGATACGATCTTATGACGAACAAATCGTTAAAGAAACACACCCAGGCGACTAAGTAATTGGAGTTAGTTGTTTCATTCTAAGCACGCTCCATATGTGTTCTAAAGTCGAAGAAAATGATGAAGACAGATTAAGGTGCAAAAGAATGTTTGCATATTGAAACGATTAGAGTTGGAAGGAAATGAACATGAAAATTACTTACAGAATGCCTCGCCCGGAAGCTCAGGAAGGGAATATATCTCTCCAGTGAGTTCCGCATGATCTTCAGCGGGTCCACCCTGATCTTTAACGAGATCATCCTTATCTAATTCATTATGACGCGCCGTTAGGTGGTCTCTGACTTTCCGCAGGTTCACCATCGCCAGGGAGCAATAGCGCTCATTTCTGTCGGCATCGTCAGTGGTCGACTTCTTTGACGGCTGTATTACCTCGGTCCCAACGTCCCAATCCCCGCGTAACTTTATCATGTACTTAAGATAATCGAGCGCCAACTGGGGTATCTTGCCACTGCGCGAGACAGCCTTGGCAAGCGGAACTAATTCGTTGAAGGGGACGAATATTTCTTGGAGACTTTGGCTATGAGATTTGAAATTCTGCCCACATTTCGCTGCGGCTTTAACAAGCCACGTGACAAAACGCTTTTGGTATGACTGATAGACTAGGTAACTGTTTCGGCCTGAAAACACAAAATCGAGGGATGGGTGGAATTTCTCAAAGCTTGGGGGTGGTGAGGGCCACCATAACCGATCCATGATCTGGGGAGATTGATCCATGGTCTCTGAAGCCTGATAATCTTGCTCTCTGTCTTGATCATCTTGATCCGTCGCCTGAAAAGTCCGAGAATCTTGCTTTATGTCGTTATTATGATCCGTGGCCTCCAAAGCCTGATAATCTTGCTTCATTTCAGATTCATGGTTCGTGGTCTCCGAAGCCTGATTATCTTGCTTGTTATTCTGATCATGATCTGTGGTATGAGAAGCTTGATAATCTTGGTTCGTGATTTGAGAAGCCTGATGATCTTGCTTTATATCTTGACCATCTTGGTTTGTGATCTGAGAAGTCTCATGATCTTGTTCTATAGTTTGATCATTTTGCTTCATGATCTGATCATCTTGACCTGTGGTATGAGGAGCCTCATGATCTTTCTCTATTGTTTGATGATCTTGATTCGTGATTTGAGAAGCCTGATAATCTTGCTTCGTGTCTTGATCGTGTTGATCTGTAATCTGAGAAGCCTGGTAATCTTGTTCTATGTTTTGATTATCTTGATTTATTGTCTGAGAAGCTTGATAATCTTGCTTTATGCCTTGAGTGGTTTGATCTATGATATGGGAAGCCTGGTTATCTTGCTTTATGGTCTGATCATCTTGAACTGTGGTCTGAGGAGCGTCATGATCTTGCTCTATGATTTGACCGCCTTGCTTTGTGTCTCGATTATCTTGAACTGTGGTCTGGGGTGCCTCACGATCCTGCTCTATGACTCGATCATTTTGCTTTATGGTCTCGTAATATTGATCTGTGCTCTGAGGAGGTTCGTAGTGTTGATCTGTGCTCTGAGGAGGTTCGTAGTGTTGATCTGTGCTCTGAGGAGGTTCGTAGTGTTGATCTGTGCTCTGAGGAGGTTCGTAGTGTTGATCT
>MU380266.1:73368-122636 GCA_022495085.1 Xylaria sp. FL1042
CTGTGGGCTGAGAAGGTGGATAATATTGATCCGTGGGCTGAGGAGGCGGATAATTTTGACCTGTGGTCTGAGGAGCCTGATAACTTTGACTCATGGGCTGAGCCTGGTAATTTTGACCCATAGGCTGAGGAGCTGGATAATATGGAACTTGAGGAGGTGGACAATACGGACTCATAGGCTGGGAAAGTTGAGAATACGGATCCTGAGGAGCGGGATAATATGGACCCTGAGGAAGTGCATAATAAGAAAACATGGGTTGAGTAAACATGGGCTGAGGAGCCACGGGTTGATAAGGTTGATAATACTGACCTATGGGATGAGGAGGCTGATAATATGGATCGTTGGCAGGTTGATAATATTGACCTGTGGTCTGAGAAGCCTGATAATATTGACCCATAGGCTGAGGAGGTGGATAATTTTGATTCATGGGCTGAAATGGCTGAGTATTTGGCCTTAATCTTCTAGGAGCCTGCCTTCTGGCCTGATGAGCTCGAGAAGCTTGAGGAGCCTGAGGAGCTTGAGGAGCCCGAGGAGCTTGAGGGGCCTGAGGAGCCTGAGGGGCCTGAGTTGCTTGAGGAGCCTGAGTAGCTTGAGGAGCCTGAGGGGCCTGAGAGGCTTGAGTAGCTTGAAGAGCCTGAGTAACTTGAGGAGCCTGAGGAGCCTGAGGAGCCTGCGGGACCTGAGGGGCTTGAGGAGCCTGAGGAGGTAGAGGAGTTTGAGGAGCTTGAGGAGCTTGCTCCATGGCCTGGGAATCTTGATTGATAGTATGGTATAAGAAGCGAGACTAGGGGAAACATGTTATATTGAAATGATATTGTAGTAGGATGTGAACCGACTGGAAGTAACAAGACTATCCAGGCGGACCAATATGAAAGAAATTCGAAAGTGAAGCTGAATATCAATACCCATCAAGGAAATGGCTAGATCGGCGATAGTCCGCGCCAGAAACAAGACCACACTTCACTAGTCTTGATGCGTGAGAGGGCACAACCCAGGTAGCTCAGGATTGGGGCAGGCGCGCTCACCATAAGCCTCTTCTTGGTCAGGTAGTATTAAGCTAAAAACTTGCAAGCGGAAGGATGCAGCTGACAAGTACTGGCGATGCTTGGATGAGCAGGCATTTACCAATGGTACCAGTTTACGTGGAAAAAGATTATATACCCAACGTTCCACATATGTACCTGCTAAAGAAAATAGGGTCAAAATGCATCAGGTAGAACCATAGTGGTTGTCGAACAAGATGTAGTAAATCTGTTATAGAGTTGCCTGTCCCGAACTGTGGTAAAAGAAGAGCTCTTTTCGCAATCGCCGTGGTCCCAGGATTCGGCTTCTTCGAACCCTTCAACCAGCATTCCATGATGTCAACCGCTTTCTTAATACTAGGATTTTGATATACTTATTCCCCATAAATAAGGCTGGGGAGATGAACCCCTTTACTTACAATAAGCAACGAGGTCTCATCGGAAAGCTCGATAGCTTGGTTCTCCTGGGTGGTAGTTGATCGGAAAGACGGTTGACTTCCAGGGGTCGTGTTTGTCGCCGACAAAATTGACACGCTTGTATTGTGCATTCAGAGCCTTTGCCTACTGTCGAGGGTGCTTGGCAGTGGTAAAGGAGAAGTATATTGCGATTAGTGGCGGGCGTGTGAAGCAATTAGTACAGATCGTGGCAGCAAAATAGTACCTAACGCGTTCTCCGTAAACACCGTGATGTGTTGGCTCATTTTCGAGTTCTAACTCCCCGCTTTCTTCTGGCGGCTCCGTGTGGTGCTGAGTGAATGTCAATAAAGTTATGCACAAGCGCCCTTCTCAAGTTATTCGATTCCAATGATTTGTCGAACCTCCAAAGGCACTGGGAATTCCCGCTCGGGCGGCATAAGCCCCCGGCGTAGCAACTCCTCGTCAGTTACCTCCGGGGTTTCCCTTAATTCTTGTTCCAGAGCGCGCGCCTTTTCCGTAACATCCTCAATACCAAGAATCCATTGATCCACCCACGTCGCCGCCAACACGCTGGGAATCCCGATCTGAATGCTGCGGTAGCCTAGCTTGTCCAGCCGCGGCGATCGCTCTGGGTCCCATTGCACCTTGACGGCCGACGACTTCTCTCGGGTCGAAGGCTTGTCAGAGCTCGCGATGTCGCCCGGCGTGACTTCTTGGCCGGGTTCTGTCGTCAACGTGGCCTTTTCCAGCAGCGCTATGAAATGCTCGTGCTTCATTTTTAACGCTAGGATCCGCTCTTGGTTTTTATCCTTATATGAGTATCCCGCGCGGTACATCATCCAGCACCAACTGGGCTTGATCCATGTCATGCGAGTGAGTCGGAACTGTGGTGAAGCATGCAATTTTTGCTCACGGACGGCCGCCAAAGAGATTTCACTGTTATATGCTTGGTAAACTGTAATGGTCTCTTCATCGTAATGAGCGCGAATTTGGCGTTGTTTCACATCTACTTTGGTTTTAACGTCGGACGCCATGTCCTGCCGATTCGGGTCTGTACTCGCCATTACGATAGCTCGTAGCTGGCTTAGGAAGTAATGAACTTGAAGTTATTCTAGCCTTAGCCATACTGAGAAAAAAAAAGTTCGGTACTGTGGGTGGGCTGCTGAGAGACTGAGTGAAGCGTGAAGCAAGTCGCATCAGTCTCCGCCTAATTAGGTATCAGCCCTATCTATAAGAAAGAACCAAGCGCGCACTAGCTAGGTTTTGTTATACTAATAGGAACGAGTGAGCAATTCACAGTTGGCTATTTGGTGATGAAGAAAAGGAGACGACGCGTTTATATATAGTGCTTATATGCCTAGGTAGGTTAGTAGCTTAGTAAGTTGGGGGCTAAAAAGGGCAGCAAGTCTAACCTAAATGGTATTAGAACGGATGACCCCTCATCTATTAACTGAATTGCCCCTCACTTTAGACATGTCGCAAGTACCTAGGTACTAAAAGTAGTAAGGATGTAAATATCATAAATATGAAGCACATCTCAAAGACCTCCCAGATACCATTTTTCACATCTGCCTATCGTTAATTACTTCGGTATATAGACGGATATTAAAGCTACAGAGCCTACACTCCATGTAGCACTAATTTTGTAGGGTTTTATTGTATCTGTTTTAGGTAAGTACCTAGGTACACATAGTCGATCACGCACTGCCACCTCAATGACGTCTGCCAAAGCTACTAGGTATAGGCGTCTTCTTTCTCTTATCACTCCCACGACGATACTACCCACCTACCTACTTATCTAGAAAGCTTACCTAGGTAGGTACTGACCTTGTAGGAGGCAGCTGCCTACTGTAGTTACTCACTTACCTAGCCTAGCTGTGAGGCCTCTCGTCCACGCCGAGGATTTATTTGTCTCTAAGCGCCCCTTACCGTCCGCTTGGCGCGATGTGAAACCTGGACAATGACCTAGGACATTGCATTTCCCGGCCACTTAAGCGCCGTTAGGTGCACTGCAGATCCTTTGTGACGAGAACTCGGAAGATACTCCTTTTGATACTTACATATATACTTACATACATACATACATCTTTACACGTGCTCATCTGACTGCGTCGCTCCCGCTGATACATCTGGGCTATTGTCTAACAATTACTGTCTTCTAAAGATGGCATCTAGTCACAATGTGAGTCTGCGCCCTGTATGACTACGGTGCAATGACGTCGCTGTTGGCGTCGCTCACCCGGGTCAATGCGGTCTGCCCTCTTCCCACGGCCCTCTTCCCAATGCTAAAGAAATGGTATCAACCACAGGACCCGAAACTGCTCTACGCTATCCAGGGCGTGTCGGCCTACCACCTCGCCTACGGCAGAGAGGAAACGTTGACGCCCGGTGGCCCTCAGACGCTGTCGCTATTGATGGTGCCGACGTCGTCTCCGTTCGCAGACTCCGCGACCTTCGATGCGCAAGGCGATGCCCCGGCCGAAGACTTCTATCTACACCTTCACTTGCCGCCCGAACTCGACATCCCTCTCCCCGCGACCACCCAGATCTACCACCAACCTCCGAGGAGCTACCTGATCCCTAGATGGGACCTCGGTCCCGACAGCGGCGCCTTCACTCGCCTCGAGTTTCCTGCGCCAGGGAGCCGTCCCAGCCTACAAGAAGACGTGGATACATTTGAGACCATCTTGGCGCAATGCACTGCATTCCTCGAAAGGGCCCCTCCGCCCAAGGCTGCCAGGATGTCCGGACAAAAGTCGCCACCCTCCCCATCGGCGACTAAGCCGAAGCCTTCTGCATTCTCGTCTAAGTCCAAGTCAAGGTCTCAAGCCGAGGAGCAGCTCCCGGCGTATAATCCCGCCTCTTATAAGCCTGGTGAAGGGTATGCGAAGGGGAGCCACAGTTCTGCAAAGGGAGGCCAAATCGTGCTCATCGATGAGGATGATGGAAGCGTCATCGGCGAGTTGTCCGATGGATTCCAGGTCGTCGAATCCGGCATCAAGCCTGGGTCCAAGGGTAAGCGCATCATGATCCTTGGGTTTGTGGATACAGCGAAGCGATTAACCGAGATGATCTGCAGACCCTGTCGAAATTACTCTTCCTACGGAGGGAAACCAACTAGCTGTCGTTCCGGCGTCGGCGGAGACTCTCGAGATGGAATTGCACCCGGCATATCAGAAATCGTTCATCGTGTCCAAAGCTGCATATGCCTCCCGGCTCATCATTACAACGTCTGATTTTGTTTCCAATGCCATGCAGACCGGGTCGGACAGCTTTACCAAGAATACCAAGGCTGCAAGCAAACCATTGACCTTTGACACGGCGACGCACGAGCGGGTGCGTCGGATTGGCAAGTTTTCTGGTGGCGTAGCTGAAATGTCGTCCAAAACGGTCGGACAGGTCACCAAGGTGGCTCAGAACCTCGGCGCTCATCTCGCGGGGCGAGGCTACAAAGACAAGAATGGGAAGAGGGGATATGGTCCTAGCGGCGAACCTCTGGACAACTTCAAGCCAGGCCTCCTGAATAAGAGCTTGATGGCGTTCTCAACGGTAGCTGACGGAATCGATCATGCGACTAGAAGCCTACTCAATTCGGCGTCTTCGTCGGCTACTACGATGGTGACGCATCGATGGGGCGATGAGGCAGGAGAACTCACTAAGCACCTCGGCGGTAGCGTCAAGAATGTTGGCCTTGTCTATGTTGACGTCACAGGTGTCTCTCGAAAAGCTATCATCAAGGCAGTTGGGAAAGGAATGGTGGTCGGGAAGGTAAAAATCGGCAACAACCAAACCGCAGATGTTATAGTTGGCGATGATGCTGGACCCATTGCCGCCTTGCCTAGTAAGAGTGGCTCGATAAGCAAGGACTCGGCAAGCATCAGCGGTATGTCGACAAGGACTGCGCCGAAATAGGCCCGCCTTTGGCACAGACTAGAGAAACTGGGCTTGGCTTGAAAGTGCTTGAATCGTAGAGATGGATAAATTCCTACCTAGGTAGGCAAGATAATACTTATGTGGAGCCTGACTTTTGCTCTTGTTAGACATGCCCAACTAGAAGTAGCTCGTGGAGCGTTGAAGCTTAATACCTAATGCTAAATGCGTGTTAGAATACGTCGACAAAGATTGCTGCAAAGAGTATGAGTCAAGATGTTCTATATCGCACGGAGCGACGCCCTTGCGAGACCTGCTTACTTGCTGCTATCGGCTCTCTAAGAAAATAAATGAGCTAGGCTCTGGCGAGGTTGCCTTATGGTTTATTTGTAGTTAAAAAGAGTGCACGACTTCAATGGCATCAAGAATATTACAAAGTATCACGTGACACATATTACACTCAATCAAAACGCGCTTAGCTTGAAGGTACCTAAACGCGACACTGTAGTCTAGGTACCTTCAAATATCTACCTAAACTTTCTGGCATATATATATGCATACATCAAGTTAGTACTAGTATGAATGAGCGATCAAGGTACAAGGTGCCATGAACAATTTAGACAGATTTTCGTCATTCTAATCCAACGAACGAGAATTATAACTTCGGTACTTTTCTTCCAAAGCCATTCATTTCACTTACATCCGTTTGTTCAATAACAGAGGGACAACCAACTTCATACACGATCACTATCGAACTACCTATAACGCGCATCAGCGACTTGTGTGTTTATTTGAGAGATCTGTTACTGTCACATTTATCTTCGATGTGTCGATACGAGTGTTTGGGCTCGATTGTTCTCATATTTCAAGACCTCAGCGACAAGATCCGCTCCGGGAGACAATCCCAGGTCTTGCAAGGGTTCGAGCCCATCATTTCACTCGCCCCGGCTGTTCCTTGACGACTAACGTGAAGCATGTATTAGAGCTTCATCCTCTTCCTCACCTTCTGCTTCTTCTTCTACATCGCCGCCATGCTCCATGAAATCTTACTATCGCTGTCGGGACACCCGTCACCTTTACTCCGGAATGACCATTCCGATGCCGCGGCATCATCCCTCATATCGCCGCCCGAGAGACAGCTCCTAGATACGGCTGCACATCTGAGTGATCTGCATTGTAAACTGAGAGATGAGACGAGCCGCATCAGCAACGGTCACCCTTCCGCCATCTGTCGCGCGGTCTCTACTGCTATCGTGGCTGTGCACTTGGCCGCGTTTCAACGTAGGATTATTGACGTCGAGGACAGCATTCTTCGCAAAGATACTGTGTTAGTTGGCGCCTACAACATCGTGCCCTTGACGGCTGTTATGGGCCAATTCTCCGATTGGACTCGGCGTCTGGAATGGCTCTGGGGGCTAGTTGGGTTCATGACCGCCGACAAGGGCAGAGAGGACAGGTTACCTTGCCAAGCAGCGAAACTCATAGACAGATTGCGGAACGAGCTGCAGACTGGCTATGCTGATATTTCCGAGACTGCTCAAAGCCTGCTTCAAGTTGCCGAAACCTCATGGCTAAAGCAGGTTTCGGCCTGGATTCTCTATGGACGCAGGCCCACGGTGGGCACTTATGACTTTTTCATACGTGAAGATGCGAAGGAAGAGCACGGATATACTGTTGAATACGAATTTCTACCAAAGTTTGTAACACCGTCGACTGCAGAATCTATGTTATTTATCGGTGTTTCGATCAACAGAGCTCGATCAAGGACCAGTGCGGATCTGGGTACCAGCGATCTTAGCCACGTCTCTTCACAGCACCAAGAACTCGCGCAGCTAGTTTCACCTCTCAACGGTGTTATATTCTCCCGGGCAATCACAGGCATCAGATATACCTTATCCAGAACCACTTTGCAGAAGCTATTGCCGTTGGCCAGGGTACTAGAAATACTGAAGGTTCTGAGAGAATTCTTCTTGATCGGCCGTGGTGAGTTTGCTATAGCTCTTATACAGCAGGCCGACGAAAGGATCCGTAGCCGCTGGCGACGAGCGGATAATTTAGCCTATGAGAACAGGGATGCTCTGGGTACTATTGCTGTGAAAGAGGGCGAAGTGTCCGCCGTTCTGGCTAGGACTTGGGCTTTCTTGGTGTCCATGCAAAGCGAGCATGCAGACGAGCATGAAGACGAGGACGAAGCCCTCGAACTCGCCAGAGATCTGCTGCGTTTGCATGTTTCCAAGTCTACTGAAGCTGCAACACCAGCTAAGGGCTCACACCACTCCACGAATAAAATCCTCGATGCCATTGTACCTACACCGTTCCGCAACCTCCTTTTCTCCGTTCCCGTCACGTTGACAATGCATATACACTCCCCCCTTGACCTCTTCCTCACCCATTCCGACCTTCAGATATACACCACAATTAACTCATACCTCCTCTCAATTCGACGCGCTCATCTTCGTCTTACCGACCTCTGGAAAATCACCTCACTCCGTCGCCACCACCCACCGCCCCCCAGAGCACCCTACGGCAATACCAAAAGCGGCATTGCCAAGACGCGGTTATTGCGCGAACGCGCCTCGCTTCGCTCCTCCATCATGCGTAGCACCTGGAGCACCAGCAGCGCCGCTATATTCTTCCTCGGCGAAACCGAGGCATATCTACAAGTAGAAGTCGTCGAAGGTCTATGGTCGCATTTCCACGCCTGGTTAACCGGCACCAAGGAGTCGTCGCCACGAGACCTCAGCCGTCCCCTACCACCAACACACGGCCCTCCCCTCCCCAGAACAAATAACGCATCCACGGACAATCCAGCACACAGCAACGACGGACTCAGTGGGAATATCAGTGGGAATCTAGGTACTCACCACCCAAACCACGACCCGCAAACCCTCAGCACAGCCCACCGCCAATACCTCAGCGCGCTCACGCGCCGCCTCCTATTAACCCAACACGCCTTCACGACGCCACTGTACGAACTCCTCATCCAAATCGACCACCTCGTCGCCCTCGTGCACCGCCTCCACGGCGTCTGGGCCGCGGCAGATCTAGAGGCGGACGAGGGCGTCGTGGACGCGTTCTCGAACCTCGAGGCCGAGGAGCGCGAAGTGCGCGCGCAGCTGCGCGGCGTCGAGCGCGGCGTCAAGTTCGGCATCGAGGACGTCATCGCATCTTTACGAAATCTGAGTCTCGACGCGGGTTTCGCGGCTGAGATGGAGGGCGAGGAAGAGGATGCCGGGGTTGAAGATGAGATAAATGCGGATGGGGATGGGGATGGGGTGGGGAAGTATAGGCCTCATCGCGTGGGTGGTATTGATCGCTTGTTGATGAAGCTTGATTTCGGAGGCTGGTTTGGACCGGCTGCGGCTACGGCCGCGGAAGGGTCGGGACGGAATGCGCGGGGACAAGAGGATGACTATTTCTCATGATTACGATAGATATATGTCCTTATCCTACTCTAATAAACACGTATCGCTATTACACGGGACATCCGCGGCGTCCCATTGGGAGAACCATGATATATCATCTACGATGCAGTCAGTGCTACTCATTATACGCGTGATCAAGGAACGCAGGGGGCGTCAATGCACTGCGATGGAGCATAACCAATACAATAACGGCAGTTTTTACTTTAGGTGAAAGTTTTTATTGCAAGGTACCCAAATATCGTAAATCAATAAGTTGACCAAACCGTAACCAGAAGCCTTTCCTTCCAGCGCCTTTTCCAGCACCGCGCCAGAAAATGCTCTTCCTGACCTAAATTCCAGAAAGCAGGTGAATAAAATTGTTCATATACACATAACTGACTCGAGACACTCGAGTTTCATATCAATCAATACCCAGAAACAAGATGCTAAACTCCGTCCATGTGCGCGCGGCGAGAGAAATAAACGAGCGATTTTAATATGTATATATGTAGGAGTGATCCAAACGGCAAGATTTAAAAGATGCGGCATAAGCAACTTTTTGTTCTACAAAGAAAATAGAAGAAGGAAACAAGGCAATTGATGAGATTGATGACATGCACCGGCGGCTATGAAGCAAGGGCCCTGAAACCTTAGAAACAAGGATAGAGACGTATTGCATGAAATGGCTGACTGGCGGATTAGAAGATAAAATATTGGTAAAACATGCGAGTATAAGAATCGAAGAAAAGGGAAATTTTTGTCGACGGATTGTGATAGCTATCGAAGCATCCTCGTAAGCGCCAGGCTTAGCTGACTGGTTGAGATCTGCTTACGAGGCGTAGGAAGGCGTTGGGGGTGGCGAAATAGCGGTCGCAATAACAATGCGACTATAAAATTTTTACCCCCCGTTCCCCTCAACTTCATATCCGGTACTGCGAGTTACAATGCAATGTAGGTCGTACTCGGCTCTGGCGATAATCTGGGCTAGAGCCTTCTGTCGTTCATAGTATTAGGTCATGCCGGCTACCTAGTAGGCAGCCATAGCCTTCTGGGAGCGAAGCGGGCTCTGTGGCCGCTGCTGGTGATGCTCCGAAAATCGGCGGTGAAGTAAATGTTGTACAAAGGAGCGGGGTCTGACGAATTCAACGTCCGGCAGGCTGAAGCGGCGAACGCGATGCTTGTTGGGTTGCCAGCGTGACTTGATGCAGTCGTCGACGAGGGCCATGAGACCAGTTGCAACGACAACACTATACAACCGTTAGGTAAGGCGTTCAATTAGGAGGGGGTTATGATTGAGTATTGTGTGGATGTTGAGGTTCATTTGATTGAGAGATGTGTTGGGTGCTGGGAGGAAGAGGAGATGAGTGCACTTACTCTGCGACATCAGTCTGTACATCAATCAAGCTCTGATCGCTTATCCACATGTGGTAGGGAGGGATCCATCCACCAGCGTGTTCATCGATAGCTATTTGATTCGGTGATCGAGTCTCCGGGACCATATGGGCGACAGGGGTATTGTCGCCATCACGGAAGAGATGAAAGGATATTGTTCCCGTCAATTTGTCCACTATCCGTCTCCAGACATAGTTATGTTGCCACCACTCAAATTCATACTTCTTAGCTTTGTGCCCACGGCGTTGAACATCTACCCGAGCGTAGTTTGAAAATTCTAGCTTGATAGTATTCGTAGGGATGGGACGCGCCCTTTGTTTGTTCTCATGCATAAACGGGTGCTCAAAGCTGCCTGAGAATTCATCATCAGCTACCGCTGTTGAATGGCTCGTCCCTGGGCGGCTTCTGGCAGAAAATAGTGAACCAGAGGTCGGCGAGCGACGTAGTGCTGGCCGACATGTGAGAGTCTTGACGGCCGTCGAAACAGATCTTTGCAATTTCGGATGGCGTGTCTCGACCGGTTCCACGTATTTGCGCTTAGAATTGCAGACCTCGCGACCAGAGTCTCGGCAGTACCGCCGGAGGGAGAATTCTCGCTTGCTCAAATCGCGCATGCGCAAATGAAAGAGCTGAATTGTCTTTTTCCGGCGGCCTGATATGACTGTATCCACGCGAAGGTTCATGTTACCATCCGGTGTCAAATCATCGTGACGAATTATGAGCTTGTTCATAGAAGGGAAGAGGGCAGCAAAATCCTCTGGTGTGGAAGGCCGAACGTTGATGTCTTCAATCTCATGACGGTATATGGGCAATGGGGGGATCTCCGGGTATTCAAAGTCGTCTTCACACTCCAGGTCTTCAGCTTCATCATATGATGCCCGCGAGGAGTATGTCTCAACAGAGGATCGAGGATACAGGCTTGTTGCCGGTGAAAGGTCCTCGTGGTAACATGATGACTGGGTTCTCGGGGTCCGTGGTGTTGAGCCCTTAGTTGATGGCAGGGGACTATCGTATAGAGACGACGGGTCAGTGCTCCTGGATTCGTATGAATCGGAACTATGTCTTGTGTGCTGGGTGCTGGTGGTGTGATTCGAAGTGTTGGTATCTCTCCTGCGAGCCATGATGACTACTCTATCAAATAAGAAAAATTGCGCCGGTTGTACAGATGTAAGCTTTGCACTAGGATGTCGAGGGTGAGAGGTGGTGGGTGTTCCTTATATCCGCCGAGAGAGGCAGGCGTGTAACAGTTTCAGGGTCTTTGATGACGATGATGAGAGTGGGCCAACCGATTCACAACATAGATGTGATTCGGTATATATGTAGCCCCCGCTGCGGCCTAACGATGAGGCACCTTCGATCTTCTCGACGCAAGGGAACAATCCTGGGGTACTAGTGCTGGGTTTAGGCCGTATAAGAGAGAGCCAGGGTGCGTGCCTGAGGCTTCGAAGCAGCGCTCCAATGATTTCCAGGGAATCAGAATGTGGTGGATGTCGAGGGGAGAAAAATTGTCTTTTCTTACTTTTCTTTCTGGTTTATTTTTATTCCTGTTGTAGAGAGAAAGTATGTGTGCCTCAATTGAAGGGTCAGATTAGTTATTAATTAGATAGAATGACTGGAGCAACATGGCACGACGAGAGACGTGGGCTTGCACTAGAAGCAGGGTGAAAGAACAATGAACGGGGGGAGAGCATCATGTACGGCGAATGCGGGCTGGGCTGGGGTGTGAGCTGACGACAGGCTCATGTACCACTCAAGCACAGCACATTATCGATGGCAGCCAAGGCGAGCGGTCCGGAGAGAAGCCCCGCGGGCAGAACCGGACATTGGACGACACTGTGCATCATCCAGAGGAGACCCTCGGTACCTGATGACAGGCAAGCGTGGTGTGTCATGGCTCTGCAGGACTTCGCTCGGCGTCGGGCGAAGTCGTTGGGTCAAACCCCGGTCGACTGCCCAGCAGGGAGATACTATCGAAGCTGGCGAACAAGTGCGGGATGCATCGAGCCCTTCCAGATAGATACTTGATACTTACATACTGAGCAGTGTCCTATACTAGTATCCCAGCATCCCAGCATCCATCCCAGCATCCCAGCATCCATCCCAGCATCCCAGCATCCATCCCAGCATCCCAGCATCCATCCCAGCATCCCAGCATCCATCCCAGCATCCCAGCATCCATCCCAGCATGCCAGTATGCCAATATGTGAAATGGATGTGGGGGGTGGGCGGCTGCAGAATCTACCAATGCTGGGCCCGACCGTGCCCCGTCTGTGTATATCGCAGTGCAGAGAGCCGACAGCACGCACGCATTTGACAAACTCAGTATTACCTCGTTGGTAATAGGCAGTGTCCAGTCTCGGCATAGCGCAGACAGGCGGGCGGGATGGACCAGGGAGGGCGGCGACAGCGGCTACTGTACATACATTGGTCGAGATCTATCAAGCACGCACTCTACCTGGCTACCCAGTCGCAACGGGGCTCCTGTATGTCCGTCTGTATCTGTATGTATGTATATACTCCAGTGTAGTATTGCAGGCCACACTCGCTATTCGCGAAGGCCAGCCAGCCAGCCAGCCAGTCAGCTAGGCTGGATACAGGTAGGTATACTACTGTAGGTGCTCGCTCCTTGGAGAGGGATGGATGAACCTGACCTATACCTATTCAGTCCAGTCAGTCTCGGGTGGTGGGTGGAAGAATTCAGACGACGACGACGACAAACAGACAGACATCGAACCACCAGCCAACCATGTTGTCCACACGTGGTTCAATTGCGGCATTTGACGACACCCATTCTAGATTATTCCGCGCTAGACCAATTATCCAGGTTATCCAGGTTCATCCAGGGCAGTATGTGCCGGTATGTGCCTGTGGACGCTGGCATAAAGTGTGTTGTGAAACCCATCGTAGCCCGGCACCTTTGTTCAAGTCTAATAATAAAATGCGCGAGGAGAGCAAGTGAAGAGAGTGCACGACGGTGGTGGTGGGGTTAGATTTGCTGGTCGTGACTCTTGGGTACCTAGATCCAGTTGTACACAGCGCTATGCTACCCTCCTTGCGCTACCTACGTAGCCACTATAGCCCAACTAGCTCTGGGTAGGTTAGCGACTTACACGTAACCCTCTCTTGGGTGGGTAGCGTACTAGCGTACAGGACTCGACAGGTACTCGAGGTAGCTACCAGCCTGACACTATAGGTAGCACTATAGCGCGCCTTAGCACCTCGGCACCCGGCCAAGTGTGCCACTAGCGATCGTGGCTGGTGGTGGCTTTAGCCATTCAGGACGCATCTCGAATCGTCCATCAATCAAACACCCTTTCCTTTTCCCTGCTTTTCCTCCCAACGGAGATCACATCTGACCATTCTCTAATGTAGGCCCTCGAAATCCCCCGATACGAGGGCAACTCCCTGGATGGCCCATTCAACGACGATTCAAAAATTTTTAGTCAAATGAAAAATTTTCTCTCTTTCTCCTCAACATTGGAACGTCGTTCTCCCAGACCAATTGGCCAACTGCAAAGCCAAGTCACGCAGCAACGACGAGGTGTGAGTGTGAGTGTGAGTGCGAGTGCGAATGAGTGTGTGTGAGAGAGAGAATATGTGTCTGTGTGTGTGTGTGTATGTCGTGTCAACTCTCTAGCTATTTCCAACAAGCTCGCCTTCACTGCTCCGTCGACGTAAAATCACCAAACGAAACCAGCGACTACCTATGGATTGTCGTCGCCATCGCATCGCGGCAAGCATTGCCGAGTCTGTTAATTCACTCAATTCGACGGAGTCGACTCGGCGACCCGCCAATTGAACCACATTTTGCGATACCACGGAATAGAATCCGACATATACCTCGATGTTATGTTCGTGAGTCGGTATGGCAGCCCGAGGCCGCGACGCCTTTGCTGTCGCCTATCGCCTTTCGCTTTCTACAGGCGCAATAACAGGCGCAAGTAGGTAGAGCACGCAAGCTGCGACGGGCGATAGCAACTATGTTATCGTATCCAATGCGACCTTGTCATCGAATAGGAACTTGCGTCTTCTAGTAAAAATCCTACCCTCCGCTTCGCCCTCAATTACTATGCGCGGAGCGACTGGTTTCGACTAACTTTGTGTTTTTTTTTTTTTTTTTTTTCTCTGAAAAAATATATATTTTTTCCTTTCCTGCCAGTAATCTGTACAGCATACTGGTTCAACCGTTCAATCGCCCTGATGCATCCCATCACGTCGCATTGAACACCATGGGAGCGGTTGGCCCGAGTTATCAGACCTCCTCCCACCGCCAATCCTTACATGTGCTATGCAGATTATTTACAGCATTTGAGCTTAGCTAGAAACTATAAACCACTACTCAAGCCATCGTGAGGGCTAGGTGGTTCATAATTCAGTTTTCCGAGCACTGGCGACCTGCACTTCTAGACTGGAAGCTCATGCGCCATGCGTCTTCGCCGTCACGATCACTTGTGGTACGATGGTAGAACATGTTCAGTGACACCTCTTACTCCCGTGAACATGCATTTTACACGTTCTATCTAGTCGAATTGACTAGTCGAAGCGGCTATACTATGTCCCTTTCCTGCACTCCTGCATGTCACCTTTTCGGGTCAGCGGTGTGGCATTCGCTCATTCGCTGGTTGGTTGGGGCCCGACCTCCACGTCAAATGTCATCGTTCTCCGTTCTGCCAGGCGTCCCGGGGGCACTCAGGCACGTGTTTCAGACGCCCCAGAAAGCACTTATCTTGCTGAGGCTGTTCTGGGGATTGCGCAATGGTTGGTCGCCAGGTGTTATTCTCCTTTATCATCTATCATAGAGCTGTTCGGAAAGGGAAGTTTGCCCGGTTAGGTCACTATGCCTCCTCGGCGCAGCAAGCAGCTTAGACGACACCGAGTCTCTAGCTCGGACTCATGGCTCTCGGCATATCTCTTGCTCACCAAGCCCAATGGCAAGGCGCCTATCACTCTTCTCCGACAGCGGAACTATACCCTTTCTACTTCGCTTCGATACCTACGCCAGAATCTTGTGGTAAACGATTTGTCAGGCAATCGACGAGCGGCTTCTAAGACCCGCTATCTGAAGCATTGAGCGCGCGCATCAACCTACTGCTTATCAGTTTATACGACTCTCCTCAGACAAGACACAAGTACCTCGCAGAGATGCGCGGAGCAATCAGGAGCAATCCTCTGGACACGTCGTTGTGACAATTCAAACGTGCATTAGACAGGTCCTTTACTTACATCTCGTCTCCTATTCTAAACATGTACCCCACAAACGCGAGATACCGAAACCGGTATGTCGTGTGGGATGGGTCAGATATTCCTATTCGACGGGTGCAGAGGACCCGCCGATGCAATCAATTGGCTCGCAAAAAGCAGATCTTCCTAATATAGCTATCTTGGAACAATTCCTGACAGGGATCGAGTGAGCAGCCGTACGTACAGCTGTAATCGCGGGCCCGGGCTGATGATGTGTTTGGATTCGGCAGCAGGCACCACGATATCCGATTGCTTCCAATAGCTACGCTGACTAGGCTCGTCGGTTTCCGCTTCCGTCATCGCCCAGTTTCCACGATAGTCACCTTGGATTTTCGTCGTGTCAAGATAAGTACCGCCAAGCTGTCCGTCCTTACATTATCTGTTTCAGACCACTTACCGACTGCCAGCTACTCACTGTGGGATATCCAACTACAGCATCCATCGTACGCGAAGCCGTTTCCCCCGAACTCCGAGGTGAAGATTTACAAGATCAACATATAATTAGAAAGTCGACGTTTATTGCACAAGCTATTCCGAAACACATTCAATGCCGCCACATTTTCACATGGCGCAGATCTCGATCAATCAGCTGAGAATTGCCTCTCCATACCAACTCCTTGCCACCTAGTGCCGCTCTTGATTGCATATCTTTGCTTGCAGTTTGTAGGATGAAGATAGAGCCGCAAAATAAAGCCTATGGGAGCCCAAATGACTCGCGTGACCTGTGTGTGGCAAGCTGAGTGGCTCGATTGGTCGAGTCATAGTCTAGACGATACGACATGTTCAAAACCATCAGTATCTATAATTGTCGATAGTTCATCATTCGTTCAGCTTAGTTAGTATATTCTCCGTCTTCTCAGCTGTGCGGCTCACTAGAACTTACTGGATTGGCCTGGAATAATGCACACGCAAGGTGTTGCCCTCCGAATTCCCGTTAGGCACTGACATCGCCGCATGGTCCAAAACTTATCCATTAATAATGACATATATGCTTACCAGCACACTTTCATGGTTCTTATCGTCCTCTAAATAGGTATTAACCCTTCATAAGAGTACCACGTCGCATTAGATAGTTGAGATGGAATAAAGCAGAAAGAACAACGCAGCATTGCTGTCTCGGAATAAAACACGTAAGCATTTTCATACTCAAGTTGGGTCTTATATAGGTGGATAATCATTTGCATTATCAAGGGATTTGTTAACAATAACTCTGTCACTCCACCCAACACATCGACTGCAATGGCACAGCTGGCAAGTGCCACCGTGGTACACGACGAGTTATTCCAGAGATTATTAAGCATTAGGGGTGAGTGAATACGTCTTATGAGTCAATATTGGAAAAGAGGTCGCCCGATAGCTGCTCTCATTTGCTCGTATAACCGGGGAATTATCAAACAATGACGCAAGCACCTTGTTTTAGAAACTGATCGATGTCCACTGAGGACTCCCTAGTACAAGATACGAGAGAGCTCCATTACATAGGAGAAAATGGAGAACAAGTCTATTGGTTTTACCTGATGCTATTACTCGAGGTAAAGCAGCACGTATTTCTAGCATATGGAATTTCTACAGTCTAAGAATAGAATTGTCGTTTAGTAGATGCGTAGACTAAAAGCCACGTTATTAAAACGAGATGTATTTTCGATACTAGACGTAGAAGCACTCGGCGGGCTTTAATGCGTAACGTTGGCCCCGGATGGAAACGACTTGTTTGTGTCCCAGCGACGCCCTCTAAAGACTTTACATAATAAGCGATATAATCTAGATATTAAGCTATGACGACCGAGCCATTACTCACTATCATATCCCCGATGTACCTATATTAAACAGAGCTTGAATTTGAAATAAAGACGCGGTTACTAATTTCATTTTGATGCCTTTTTAGGAAGGGGTGCGTTTGTCCTGTATCGCTTTCTTTTAACCGATGTTGTGAATCTTGATGGATTGAAATATCATTGGAAAACGAAGCCTTATATCTAGGAAGCCTATATTATTAACTAAAGTTCGGCTTAGGCTATAGATGTATAATTATCATGTCATTTTGCTTCTCCAAGTCTTTCTCTCCTGTCACCTTTCGTCTGTGTAACATACTGCTAGTGGAAAATGGGTATTGCTCGAATGATGAGTGGTAGGTCACAATAATATATGGTTTGTTCGCCACCTCGAATTTCCTACTGAGATATTAAATAATCAAAGCATAACACCAGATCTATCTGTGGTTTCACTTAGAGCAGCAGAAGTGGCACTCTTCGACATCCACATGGTGTTTTGCGACATCACTAACCATTGGTAGTGAATCACAGTGGCTGAAGCTCGCACATAGCTCTAAGTACATCTAAGTACTTAGACAGACTTGATGTTTTCAAGATGTAAGGTAGGCCGTAGCAATTCTATTGGATCTGTGGCGACGAAGTAATACTCCTCGGTGGCGTCTACTGTCAGGGTTGTCTGTCCCAGAGTGAATGGATAGCCTACGCCGTCACATAGCAGGTAGGTAGAAAGGGGGCCAGTAGCCATAGGGTGTATTGGTCAACATAGCCCCTAGCCCTTCCAACTGGTAGTTGGGAGGGATAGCCTGTATATATAGACCCAGCCTGATAGGCACACACTAGGGTGTCACCTATGTACCTGACATCTAGCTCTACGATACTCCCCTCCCCTGAAGCGATCAGAATCCTCTGTAGTAAACATACTGATATCGACCCCGATAGGCGAGTTTCGGCACAAATCTAGCATCCGCCCTCTATTTCGTAGTCGAGTAGTGTGAAGCTGAGAATCAAACTGTCTATGGTCTACTCTCTTTACACACCGTATCTATGCACTTGGAAATGCACAGCAAATGTCCCATTCTGCCCCAGTGGACGATACAGTAATGGAATGATCTCTTGTTGCAAGTGTCGCCTCTAGGGGCGACAAGTGTCCCCCTTACGTGTGTTGCTATTGCAGAAGATTGAGTACAGACATCGGGGCTGTCTGTTTCTTGGGTATCTTTGATGATGTCTGCAGCCTGGTTTGGTTGGCATATTAGTGGGCTTGCTGTCATATAGATGGTTCGTGTTTTTGTAGCTTTCAATAAGGTGAAATTAAGGAGAGATGAGAGGGACGTGCGTTTCGATGCTGGCTAAAGGTCGCGGACACGCTTATGCTAGCAAGCATCGTGGTTGGGATGATGATGAAGGATCCTGTGGGCTTCATTGCCATTATGATGATTATAAGTATGGAGTTTGCTCTTAAAGGTCATTTAGTCGTTTTAATGTTAGCTTTTGAGGGTAGAAATGACTGGACAAGTAAGAAACATTGGATTAATAGATGGTGAGTGAAGTGAGAGCTAGTGAACTAGATAGTGCGCAGAGTAGCATTCTTTAGAATGAGGTTTCCTTTCACGTGACAACTTCAAGACACAAATAGAGAAAGAACATAACTCTTATGTTTAAGTGGTGCTTTAATATTGCACTTAATATCGAACTCAAAAACAGCCAGTCTAGAGGTATTACCTAGGTATCCACTAATCGAAGTATAGAACACCCAATGCCTAACAGGAGGCCACCTAGCTGAAGACCACCTAACGGAAGGTCGCCTATGCAGGGCCCCGTGAGATGTAATAGCCTCGTATTCGTATTCTCGAATCATGGGTATGAAGGCGTATTACATATGACTCGGGGATGTTGTATATATAGACGAACTTCCGGAAGGCCATGAGAGTTTTCTGGTAGTAAGGCACTGATAGGTGGTAGAACGAGGTAACGACTCAATAATATTGGTTTCCGAGCCTCTCCGATTATTTTGAGGAGGTAGACTGATATAATTAGAGGATTCAGTTAGTACTTGGTCCCGTAGTTACCTTCCCTAGCTGAATTAGTCACCCAGTAGCTGAACCGACCCCCTTTCAAAGAGATCACATATCATGAGTACTCGAGGAAGCTTTCGGATGATACGCCCAAGAGAACAAAATTGCTCTGCAAGAATATTAGACAGCCATCAACATTTGACGGCTACACACAAATAACGCAAACATACTAAGTATCTAGCTGATATCGGCTATTCCTTCTGCGTGCGAGAGATGGGTCTGTGGCTCATCGCGTGTTACATTATCTAGGACCTTGTTCAATATTACCCGTGACCTTGTCCTAGGATATGTGGTAATACGGTCTTGACACGGGAATATATATTCCTAGATTCCCAACACTCATTCCCTACGGAACCTTACCGACTTGTATGTATTACTTCCCACGCAAGCTGACAGTAACCCTGACCACTCACTCTTCCTCGAGTCTTCATATAATTCATGGCTATGTCGTCTGTCAACGAACTTATCACTAGTCTCCGGGCCGTTGATGCCAATTCATTCGCATCCGATGATGATAGACTCATTTTCGTCGATGAGCTTCGCGGCGTGCTTCGAAGAACCCAGTCGCCTTGGGATGTGGCATGGGACCATGCCTGGGTCCACGGTTGCACTCTGGCTGCCATCAAGACATTAATCGATGCTTCCGTCTTTATGAGATGGGTTGAAACAGGAAGCAAACCCATGAACACATCCGAACTTGCCGACTTGACTGGTTCTGATCCTTTACTATTGAGTAAGCCTCTGTTTCACTTGCTTGTTTCTCATTCGTCTGTGGCAAGCCTCGCCGTGTCACATGCCCTCTTGTGCTACTGCCCGGCACCTAGTATTCTAGATGTGGCTTGTATCTCACATCATCATGTCGTATCGTCATTTCTTTTATCGGGTCCTGACAATGAACCAAAGAGCGCCTTCTGCGTCAAATCGCAGCGGATCATCTCATTACGCAAATCGGCATAGATACATATGCTCCGACCCCTTGGTCTATACGGGTAGGAACAGAATCTACATTTGCTTCCATATATGGGAAATTTTATTATAATTTGGTTAGCCCACTCTTTGAGTCAGTCCCATTCTTTCTCAAGGAAGCTGGGTATAAGAACCCGACAAGCTTGACCAACAGCAACTTTGAACGTGTCCACGGCGAAGGGTCAAAAATCTTCGAATACATATCATCCGATGAAACCCTTAACCAACATTTTGCGGACACTATGGAGTGCATTTCTGTAGGCCAGCGCATGTCATGGGTCGATTTGTATGACATAAACAACATCATTCATGCTGCACGGCCTGGGAACCCTCTTGTTGTGGATGTGGGTGGAAGTAAGGGACACAACCTTGAGAAATTCTTGCAAAAATACCCTAGTGTCCCTAAAGAAGGTCTCATCTTACAAGACTTGCCAGAGGTCTTAGAAAAGGTCACGGTCCACCCTGGAATCACGGCATATCCATACGACTTCTTCACTCCTCAATCTGTGAAAGGGGCTCTCGTATACTATCTCTCCTTCATACTCCACGATTGGCTTGATGAAATGGCAACCAAGATTCTAGAAGTGCTCCGTGACGCGATGGAGCGCAGGTATTCCAAACTTCTTATTCATGAAGTTGTGGTCTTTGATAATGAGCCTTCGTTGACTGCTACTACCCTAGATATAACAATGATGGCAACATGTTCATCACTAGAACGGAGCGAGAAAGAATGGGGCAGATTGATTGAGGGTGTTGAGGGGCTGCGTATAGTCAAGATCTGGAAGGCCCGCCAAGCAGTCGAAAGCATCATCGAGGTTGAACGGGTTTCATTGTCCGAATGAGAGGTATGAAAGATGCATGATGCATTCATCTTCAAGTAATGAATTGTTCTTGTCAAGTTAACTATCATATTCATCGATCCTGCTTTCTCCTGTATGCATAGTGAACAACTTTGTCTCGCATCGCCCCTAGTAGTAGATTGTGAATAGTTATCGCTCTGGTGCTAGGGAAATAGAACCTAACCTACAATAAAGGGGAACCCGGGGGGGATTAAAGCCGAAAACCTGTCACTTTAAGGGCACTATTCTACTAGGTATTGAAGCGGTGTAGGTGAGGCTGAGTGAAAGGGTCAGCCACTTGGTGGCTGAACAAACTTGCGGAAGTAAAAAGGGGTAATAGGTGTCACGGAAGAAAAAGGACGTAGATAATACACCTGCTAAGATTTCTCATCAATACAATTGAATTGCGTTTCCTTTGATGATTCAGATTAAGTGAATTAACAGTCTGAGGGGCCCAGGAAGCGTAGGTTAAGCCCGCTCTCCTGAAAGCTTGATACTCCGTTTGGCCTGCAGCCCACGAAACTCACTTCATGATTCGATTCAGCGTGAGTTCGCGTGTTGTAGGTCTGATTATTCTCATTAAGTTGAAAAATTTTTGGTTGAAGGTTTAGTAAAAGAACCACCTTACATTACATGTGCTCCATACCGGCCAAAGCCCCTAGTTTGACTGGGGATATAGTTAGAATAATAATTCATTAAGTGAACTAGGAGGGCTGAGGCTTTGTCTTTGTCATACGTCTTTAGGCATAGATGAACGTGTTAATTAGGAAAGGGATCAAATTAGATTTTTTATTTTAGCAATAGTACCCGAGCCGCACTTTTCATTGCTCTTTATATGCTTCATGAGAATAACATCTTAAAATAAAGAAGCGAATATTAGTATGACCGAAGTAGGGAAGGTAATTTAATGGATAACTTTAATAAAGTGCGAGATTTGAATTTGACTTAGAGTCATTCTATTAATGTTCCATTCTCCACTGTAACATAAATCACCTCCGGCCACACATTAGAAGGACCATCCAAGATAGGCTCTGGCACGTCACGAAGAGTGAAGTCAAAGAAAGCTCGGACGAACGTCCGAGTGATGTTCACCTGTCGGTACCCGTTGATGTCGCCAAGCGAGCTACTATGGGCCTTCACATCAGTAACTTCCTTCCAGAAAGCAAGATCAGTAAAGTCGACATGTAGCGAGCCGTTAATAGCTAGGTGCTTCCACCACCCTGTTTGCACGGCTGCAAAGTTTACCCAACTCGGATCTTCGATTGCTTCTTCACTCAGTAGTAATACAGGCTTGACAGCATCGGTATACTGGTCCTCGGCCCAGAAAGGCCCATCAATGTTGATGGCAGAACCGACGTCAGCATCACGTAGTAGAGCACGGGCTGCTGCTGCTCCACCGACAGAGTGACCGAATGCGCCAATGTGCGTGCTATCAATCAGCCCACCAATACATTGCTCGATAAGGGGGATATTATCGATCAGGGCTTTCGTCTCGTTGACTCGGATGTCAATGAGAGCGCCTGCATCGATATCGGGACTGGCAAATGGAGGCAATCCATACAAGGCAGTGCCATTCGGCCATCTGATGAATGGTTGCTCGTAAGGGTGGTCTGCGCCGATCACCGTGTAGCCGTAAGAGGCTAAGTCGGAGAGTAGAATCGAGAACATCTCGACAGGTGGCCCTATACCCGCGGGGCCGAAAAGCAGAGTCGGATACGCTGTTCCGCTCAGGAGAGGTGTGTCCCAGAGGATGGCATCTGTGGTCAAATTCGCGAAGGAACCGGTGGTTACATTGTAGGCGTCTTCAAAAAGAGCCGCCAAGGCAGGATCAAGATATGGAACCGGGGGACCTGTGAAGTTTTCAGACGTTGGGTAGTAGACCGTAGCTAGGAAAGCTGTGGTGACATTGTTAGGCGCAATTGGGTCGCCTGTGTTAACATATGGTATCTCGACCTTCTTCCTGCTAACGCTGTACTGTCCAGTGGGTGGAGGGATGATGGCGCTGTATACTTCTCGAAGAACAGCTTGCCCAGTCAAGAAGAAAGCTATTTTCCATGAAGCGCTCATATTTGCGTTAGAGATTTAAGTAACTACCTTATACCTGAGAATGCTGGAGGATTCTAGATATATGCCTCGGCTCTACATCTTAATCTTTATATAGTAGTTAATCCTCACTGTCAGCAGACAGGGTACCATCCTGTGCCGCAGGATGAGGCCAGAATAGGCCTAGTAGATGTAAATACGTCCGCACTCGACGTCGTTAAGGGGTCAGTGAATGACGCAACTTGGATTTTACAAATCACACCTATTCTGAAGCATGTATGTTATTGTATGCTATTCAGGAGTATATGACCCTCATAGAATCTTATTGTCATCTTGTTTTCACATCTTGCTAGTATAAATCTAGACCAATCATTTCATGATTTTGATTTAATCTAAACAGTATAGTTGGAAAGCCCTTGGATGGAAAGTAGGTAGATTGGGCCTATCTTTTATGTATGCTGCTGCCAGAGGGCCAACGTTTTCATCGGCTTGTCGGCATGCACAACAGGTTTGAGACGAGATGTTCCCTGGACAATAAGCTATGAGTTTAGTTAGCCCTATGTAATGCCTAGTAGGTATGGGGTTTGAATATGAAGTTTGTGTTCAAAGTCTAGGCTCAGAAACATGGGACTCACTGCGGGCAACAGTTCACTTTGGATAATCTTACACACTTAATGTTCTAGGTAATGTGTATTCAATTGTCTCTATTTGGTATTGCGTATCCCTGCATTTCTTCATACTCTCTTTACGTCATCTCAGCGGTGGTGAGTCATTGTCAAGTTAATCTGAGGAGTAAACGTCGTGGCCGTCGTGATTTTGAACGAATAAAGAAGGCCGTATTGAGACAATAAGAATTAATGAGTAATAACTTTTGAGATTTTGAGAGCTTGCTGTTTCAGTCAATGTGATGTAGCTGGGAAGCGAAACTGGATTAAACATTAATAGGCAAGATGATCGTTTTGTGACATAGGAAATGCATCTAATGTGTTTAGGGTATATGTGTAAACGAGATCATGCGCCTTTACTGTCCTTATATTGAAGCGCACCTGAACGTGGAAAACGACTGTGATGCCTAAATCAGAGAATAGCTTCAAGACAAAAAAGCATGGACGTGGGGTAAGCTCAACCCGAGCTAAATGCAACCATCATTCTGATCTGCCTAGTTGAATACACCGCTTGAGTCACCAATCGGCATTCAGCTAACCTCGGCTAAGTTAGGAAGGTTAGAGATGCATCAACGTATTGCTCGTAACACCTTCGCTTTATTAAGTCCAGCAAACCCAAACTTAAAAGTAAAGCAAAGCAAGCGATATCATTTTAATATACATTCTTGGATAATCGAAGTGACATATTTTTTTATAGGCGTCGTATTGTATTTCTTACAGTCTCCTTGCGAGTTGCTATAAGATTGGTGGTGTGAAGCTACGAGGATAATTATCTCCCAACCAGCTTAAAACGCCATAAATTACCTACTCTTAAGGATCAATGGCACGATCAACAAGGTCCAAGAACAGCACCAAGCGACAGGCACCACCATCACCCTCCAGCACCTCATTCCCCAAATCCAACAACAATTCCTCCGCATCACCAAAGCGCAACAAAGCCAGCAGCACCAAGGACAGCGCGTCTTCGACAGCAACAGAAACACAGGACCCTTCACCCTCAGACCCCAACGGACCAATCTACTTCTGGCGCCCCGAAGAGGGCGCAACAGGGTATCTATCGCAATGGTACAGACTACGACCCTTCCGCGACCGCGCGGACAGCGGCAACGTCTACGCGACGGCGGAGCACTACATGATGTACCAGAAGGCGGTGCTCTTCGGGGACCCGGAGACAGGCGCCGAGATCCTCGCGGCGGCCTCGCCGCGCGACGTCAAGGCCCTGGGGCGACGGGTGCGCGGCTTCGAGCAGGCGGTGTGGGGGCGCGAGCGCGAGAAGATTGTCTCTGAGGGCAATTGGTGCAAGTTTAGCTTACCTGTCCTAGGTGATGATGATGATGGCGGCGATGCGCAAGAGGGAGAAGGAGGGGGAGAGGGAAAGGGGAGGGAGGAAAGGGAGGTGGAGTGGAAGCTCGGACACGCCGATGGCGCCGAGACGGTGCGGGCTCGCAGTTTTCGGGATGTCCTGCTCGCGACTGGCACGAGGGAGTTGGTTGAGGCGAGCCCGCGTGATAGGATCTGGGGTGTTGGATTCGGTGCTAAGAACGCGGTGAATAATCGCCATCGGTGGGGGAAGAATCTTCTGGGCAAGTGTCTGATGGAGGTGCGCGAGCAATTTCGAAAAGAGGAGGCTGAAAAGGAAACTGGGGCAAGGAAGCTGGAGAAGGGTGAAGAATCGTGAGATTGGGGGAAGTGTTCAATCTTGTCACTACTCAAGCATGTCCTAGCAGGCGGACTGGGCCTCGAGCTACAGTCCGTGTCGAACTGTTTCTGTGGGTTTATAGCACGTTGGCGTGTGCGTGTCGCGAGACTGGATTGTCATTCATATTTTTGATTCTTGATTTGACTACATTAGCATAGTCAATCTGAGAGTAGTATTAGGCCGGCTCCAAGAGATATACTACATTTCCGTGACATAACCGCTGTAGTGCCCCCGCCTTTGTCTATTATACAGTTCGATTGGGACATAATAATGATGCAAGTCGTCAACACAACGCCTGTTTCCAATGCGCAAGAGTGGTGTTTTGAGATCTCCTTGTTGTGATCTCGTGATCGCCTCCCTCGTGGTTTCTGTCGGTATTATACATTTATTAAAAGTCATGTATCGTATAACCACAAGAGGAGAATGAGCATCCTGCTCCGTGTTTTTTATATGTAGTCTCTGCCGCTCTTCTGCATTTCGATCAATCTCCAACCTCTTGTCTCGGGGTTGTTAACGTCTTCAGGGGTACGGGTAATGCCGATGACATAGGTGACTAGCTGAACTTTGTCTTCCATGCCGGCGGCAAGCTCGTTTGTCTTGGCGTTACGGTACACGTGAACTTCTTGTGTTCGGCAAGTGATGATAAAGACGGGGATCTCACCAGGCTCGAGCATGCGAGCCTTTAATATATCTACATGTCGGATGTCCAAAATTCGTCCATCGGACTTCATACCGGCTTGTAGATATTGTTTAGTTAGGGCTTCATATACGGAATACTGTGCAGCTGAGAGCCATAGTTTGAGAGTTTCAGTATCGCCCTTGACATATGCATCGAGGACCTCGGGTAAGATGTAGTCTCGTAACTCTTGTTGAAAGGGTTCGATCTGGAAGTTAGGATCCATTGCCCGAATCTTTTTGATTACCATGGCAGTCTCATTTTCAGCGAAGAACCCAGCCACTCTGTCAGTGATGCTTCTCGCCGTTGAGATCAAGGGGTTTTCTGATTCCTGGTAGACGTTCTTCATGTTGAAAACACCCTGAACGAATTTGTTTTGGTCACGGAAGTCACGCCATGCTTCTTTCCATGCAGCATCTTTGTGGAGTGTTATGTTGGTTCCGGCGCTGGTGGGGGTCAGCAGAGTCTAGTGAAGGACGCTGGTGCATATATGCTTACTTGGGATCTTCGGCAATGTCTTCTACATTCCCATGAACGGAGGCGGATTTCTTCTGGCGTAGTTCACGCGCTTTTCTCCGTTCCTCTTTCTCAACCCAGCCACCATACCGTGAGCTGCTACCGTCATCGATGACATCTTTGACGCTTTTGTAAGCTTCGGTATCACGGATAGGCTTAGTCGCTTTGTCGAGAGCTTCCCCGGTGAAGTTGGCGCCCTTTCGGACACCCTTCATGACGTTGGTGTCCCAAGTCCATGCGGCGCCTTTTCCAATAGCGTCAGCAGAGGACTTTAGCACCCTTCCGGTTGTGGATGAGACGGCGCCAGTCGTAGATTCATAGGCTTGTCTCGCGCGTCGAACAGATTCGCTCTCGGTGAATTGGTGGGCCGAGTCGGACAACTGCTTGGTCGACTCGTTCCATTCTTTTGAAGCCTTGAATTCCGACTGCATGGTCTCCATGAATACTTGCCATGGGGTCTTGTCGCCATGGGGTGGCGGTGGTGGCAGATCCTCTTTTTTCTCTTCCTTTTTCTCGCCCTCTCCCGAGTCCTCGCTGTTCTCCTGCTGCTTTGCCTGGTCTTCGGACTCGGCCTTGGCCTCTGACTTCGATTCGGACGCACTCTGGTCTGCTTTCTCTTCAGGTTTTACTGGGTTTTCGGGTTGTGTGGGTTGTTGCTGTTGCTGGTGCCATTGCGATGTTCCATGAAAACCGCGCGACTGTATAGCGGCTACTGTCTCGGGGAGGAAGGGGGATCGGAGGGGGGATATAGGGCGAAAAGGAGTTGCATCTAGCCTTAAAGATGCGGCGAATGCGGTATTGCTTCGTGCGCCGCTGCTGGGTGCACTGGTAATTAACCTCCTGTATGCTGGTGACCTTCCGTATGAATGGGCGGCTAGTGAAGGCGTCCGGGCGATCGAAGCAGGAGTCGTGCTCCGGGCGACATGTCGCAAAGAACTCATAATCGTCCCTGGATGTGCTAAGACCGAGTGATGAGAATGAGGCCGCAATAATGGAGGTGGGGGGATGGGAACAAAAGAGGCGAACTCCTCGTTGCGGGCGGCTTGCTTGATGGAACTTGAGAGAGGCCCTGCGAATAGAAAAAATCATCGGGGCATAAATTCGATAAACCGCCGATCAGCTTTCCGGGCTTGGCAGGCAATGTACTAGTCCACCGGTATTTGGGTTAATCGGCTAACTCAATTCAAGTCCATTGAATACATAAAGAATGCGAGCGCCCACTGTATATGCCACTACCCAGCTAAATCAACTGCAATTACCTAAAGCAGCCTGTTTGGCCAATCCGATTCCGCGCTGGCTAAAATTTCCAACGAGCTATCTATGTAGGTAGTATTGAGTGATACGATACTTTAAGATCGTCACCAATTCAATACTGCCAATGCTTCGGTGGTCTAGCTGAGGAAACGTACGAAATAGTAGTCGCGCACAAACATCGATGCCTAAGAGATGACCCCATCGACAACCCGTCTGCTGGTGCAGACCACCTCCAAGCTGTCCTCCTTATCCCTTCGCCCCAACCAGCAGTCTATACGGGCATTTTCGCAGACATGTCTACGACAACAAGATGAGCAACCACCGGAGCCGAGGCCATCCCTCCTCTCGAGACTATCCAGCATAAAGCCGCAGCGACCCCCAACTAACAGCACACAAAACGGCATGGCCGATATAAAACGTGTGCTGGCGATAAACACCATCTCGCGAGCACAGGGCGGGTCGCCGCCCAGCGACTCGATCCTCGACGACTCGACCGGCGAGGCCGAGAATTGGGGCCCTGCGCACGAGCCCTTCCACTTTCACGTCTACGCGCACAAGCACAACACCCACATCACCGTCACGAAGCCGGACCGGAACGCCATTGTCTCCCTGTCGACGGGAAATATCGGTTTCAAGAAGTCGAGACGTGGAACTTACGACGCCGCTTACCAGTTGTGTGCCTACGTGCTCGACAAGCTGAACCAGGGCGGTTGGCATCGCAAAATTACTTCTCTCGAAGTTGTGCTGCGCGGCTTTGGGACTGGTCGCGAGGCTGCTACTAAGGTGTTGCTGGGTAGTGAGGGGCGTTTGCTGCGACCGCATATTAAGAAGGTATCCGATAGTACACGGTTGAAGTTTGGTGGCACGAGAAGTCGCAAACCCAAGAGATTGGGTTAGAGGCTGGGTTTTAAATCATAAACATACAAGAAGAGACGATTAAAGACTATTTAGACTGTCAACCTACATATTCAAGATGGTCACAATATCTGTATCATATGTTATATAACACCAAACGTGTAAAATTCCCTGTACAATTTGAATCCAACCCAGTTGTGATATGCATTCCTAGTTACGGAGACGAAAGGAGTGAATACAATGCTGCCATGCACCGCCATACACCGCCATTATAAAAACAAACCACAAAAAGGATCTGGTATCAATCAGACAAAAACGCCCATGCATCAAACTATGCCAATATCCTTACTTTGAAAACGCCATGAAGTGCAAACAAGCAATAAAAACCCGCATCCACGTCTATGCCCAATACTAAGCCCAACCAACTACCTCCCAGAAGTAGGTGCTCTCTCCGCAGCAGGCAAGCGTCGACCACTACTGTCCCGGGCTGGGCTCTTCTTTTTCTTCCCTTTCGACGTATTATTCTGCCGATAATCTTGGTCGGAATCCGAGTCTTCGCCCTGACTACTCGAAGACGCCATTAACGTCCTCCTAGAACTTTCAGGCCTGAGCATCCTCGAGCCCTCGTGGGCATCTATATCGCTATCGTCTCCCAGCAGCTCGCCCTCGGCCGTGTCGACGTCGGGAGGCTCGACCCAGTCGCGGGGCACGACGCAGGGAAGCGCGACGCCGATGCTCGCCGCACGGTTCAGCCAGGGTGGCCCGGGCCGGCCGGTCAGCTTCTGGCAGAGATAGCTGGTGAAATGGTTGCAGTTGCGGGTGAGGATGTTGTAGGCGGAGCCGTCGAATTCGAGCGAGGCCCGGTGCACGATGGAGTCGATCTCGGCCTGCGTCGCGAACGTGAAGCCCTGCAGGATCTCGGTGCGAAAGGTGCCGCCGGGTGGCTCCGTCTTGGGTTGCGTCCAGTACACGCCCGTCACACCGGGTCTCTCGTGGCCGCCGTATGCGTATTCTTTCCCGTTGATGACGACGCCGGAGTGGAGGAGTGATGTGCCAAAGGCCCACAGGACGGAAGAGAGGCGGCCGGGCTATGGGAAGATCAATATTCAGGTATAACTACAACTAAGGCCTACGGATGTATGGCTTGAGAGGGTGACATACGGAAAGTAAATCATAGACGTTGATGACTATTTCGGTTCTTGTCAGGGACAGAGTCGATCTGTGTGACTGCCTCGAATTTCTATTGGACGAGGGTTTCTTGGATGACATGGTCGTGGGTGTCTGGAAGCTAGCGAGAGGACGGGGAGAATATTACAATCAAAGGCGTGGTCTACCCAAATGTCGAACACGTCGGCGGGAATGTAAGTCTGTGGTGCGAGGGGTTGAACTGCTTGTATAGATGTTGTAGTATACCGTAGGTACATGTAGTTGGTAGGTAGCCGTGGTGAGGACGTGAGGACCTCGGGATAACGCCAAGGCGAAGTAGAGGGTTCCAGTCAAGGGTTCCAGGCGCTATTATTAGGCAGGTCTCAAAGCATTGTAGGTATACTGGTACTTCGTCAGAATGACCAGGTGAATGGTTACAGGTACGCACGTATCAAGATCTAGGCCAAGTAGACAGTTTATGCGAAGACTTCGATAGAGGGGACAAGTAGGAAAGTATGTATCTTTACCAGCCCTAGACCAAGTGATGCTTTCTCTATTTGGGATCAATGGATGAGAGAACTTGATAATATGTAGGTATTTCTATGGAACAAGCTACAACTGTTAGGTTAGAGAGTTGCCTTGACGTTTCATATTCCTCAGCGCTTTGGACCACTGAAAACAAGTGCCTAAGCCTACCTAGGTACCATACTGTAAGCCCGTTGTCGAACCCTGGCACCGGCGGGGCGAGTCTTGGCTCGAGGCTGAAAGCAGGGCGGAGCCAGAAGGTCATACGGGAGCTGGCCCATACCTACGGACCCGTATATATGTATATAAGAAGAAAAGTTCATCAAACGGTGCATATCGGCAAAACACTACCGCCGATCCCCACCTAGACAAGGTGAGCAGCTGGGGCTACCTGAGCTGAGCGAGTTCCGAAAGCATGGCGGGGCAGGAGGTTGGAAGTCCAATTTCGCAGAATCCACTCTGCGCCGCAAGCTTTTTTTTTTTTTTTTTTTTTCCTCTTCTGCCCCTCATCAAAGGGTTGCATTAGGAGAAAAAAATGAAATCTAGCTTAACTTAACCAACTACAACTCTCCATCTCACCATCCTCCTTCTCCCTCACAAGGCCTGTCTTCGACCACACTCCGAAGCTATATATAATCCCAATATATTCCTCGGTCATTGATTCGAACAAACGTCTCCCTGTTTGTTTGACGAGACCTTGAGGCTGGTCCACAGCCAGACTTCGTCACGACGTCTCCCTCTACCTTCATTCCGCGCCCCTTCGTTTCTCTCTCCCGTATTTTTGTCCCTACCGCAGCGAGCTCTGCGTTTCTCCCCCTCCCTCTCTCCCTCTCCTCATCCTCATCCTCATCGCCTCGCGTGCCTAGTTGCACCACCACCACCACCACTACCTTCTACATCACCACTCGTACCTACGCCAAGCGACGTAGTGCCCCCAAGATGCCTCCCAAGAAAGGCGCCGTCGAGGAGAAGGTCCTCCTTGGCCGACCTGGCAACAACTTGAAGGCCGGTATTGTCGGCCTTGCCAATGTTGGCAAATCTACCCTATTCCAGGCTATCACCAAGTGCAGCCTTGGTAACCCCGCTGTAAGCTTGCTGCTACTCTACGCGTCTGCTCCTTCTCTGACTGGGTGTGGGTAGAATTTCCCTTACGCTACCATTGATCCCGAAGAGTCTCGTGTCATCGTACCTGATGAGCGCTACGATTGGCTATGCGAAAAGTACAACCCCAAGAGTCGAGTGCCAGCTCACTTGACTGTCTACGATATCGCGGGTCTTACCAGGGGTGCCTCTACTGGTGCTGGTCTTGGTAACGCTTTCTTGTCACATATCCGCGCCGTCGATGCCATCTTCCAGGTCGTTCGGTGCTTTGACGACGCCGAGATCATTCACGTCGAAGGTGATGTCAACCCCGTCAGAGATCTAGACATCATTGGAGAGGAACTGCGGACAAAAGATATCGAATTCACCGAGAAGGCGATAGAGAACCAGAAGAAAAAGACACGTGTCGGTGGCCAAAGTCTAGAAGTAAAGAAGGCCAAGGAAGAGGAGGCCACCATGGACAAAGTCCTTAACTGGCTGAAGGACGGCAAGGATGTCCGAAAGGGCAACTGGTCGCCAAAGGAGGTAAGACAGTCTATTTTTCCCAAATATGTCATACATTTTACATTTCATTTTTTATGATGACAAAGGGCCATAGTGCCTGAACTAATCCCAGCTCTTCGAGTGCCTCAATAATACAACGCAGAGAGCACACTGAGATAAAAAACCTGCTCTGATCTTTATATCCACACTCTTATTCATATAGCACAACTCTCGGGGATAATATGTTCTAACTGTGAGAACAGGTTGAGACTATCAACACCTTATTTTTGCTATCCGCAAAACCGGTTGTATATCTCGTTAATCTTTCAGAGAAAGATTATACGAGAAAGAAGAATAAACATCTGGCTAAGATCGCAGAATGGATGAAGGAAAATGCCGCAGGCGATCCCATCCTTCCCATTTCGGTTTGTTTCGAAGAGCGTTTGACACGTTTTGAAACCGAAGCAGAAGCCGCTGAAGAATGCAAAAACCTCGGAATCGAGTCCGCGCTGCCCAAAATTGTTACGACAATGCGGAAAGCATTACACCTGCGTAGTTTCTTCACAACTGGTACCGATGAAGTCCGACAATGGACTATCAGAGAAGGTACCAAAGCACCCCAAGCTGCTGGTGTGATTCACACGGACTTTGAGAAGACGTTTATCCAAGCCATCGTATACAACTACGCCATGCTGAAGGAACTTGGCGACGAATCCGAAGTTAAAGCTAAGGGCAAAATCATGACAAAAGGCAAAGACTATGTCGTTGAAGATGGCGATATCCTATTGATTAAAGCTGGTGCTGCCAAGGGTTAGGCGAGTATAGCCCAGTTCAGACTTCTGAGTTTAGGTACGATGTTTTCGTCTTAGTGCTGCGATAGACAATCTACTCAAGAATTCAGAAATGAACACACTCAGCCTCAAGCTAATGTGAATGCCGATCGTGACGTTGTACGTCTAGTGAGTTGAAATCCAGTATGTATGTTTGGTGCGGTGTGTCACACTTGTATCTCACTACTAGGCCTGGTGTCAATTTAAAACGTAAACTACCTAAGTCCTTGCTAAATCGTACTCCGCGTGGGAGACAAAGCGTCTACTTCCGCATCCCGCAATTCGTTGAAAGGGTGTTCTCACAATACCTATTGTCTCGCACAAAAACACTTGGATCATGAGACATAGATTAGCACCCCGTTCCGGAAACAAATGAGACTGTACTCAAAGGACTATACTAGGGTTACGGCATTGGATATCAAAGCAATGTGTCGAAAAAATTTGTTAATATCACATTCCCAGCAACCAAATACCCTGTCAATTGAGATTCGGAGAAATAACCGACCATGGCACCCAAACCGTATAGCAAGGTTCAAAAGAAGCCGACCGAGCCCTCAAAGCGGCCTAGTCTTAGTTTTCCGGCCGCAGCTGGGAAAAAGAAGCCGTATCGATCCGCTCGCTTACCTACCCCGAGGAAGATCGTGGAAGAACCGGTCTACTCGCCGAACGTCGACACCGGCGAGCTGAGCGGCTACACTGCAGATGAAGAACCTCGACACGTCCGCTTTGCGCTGATGGATGATACGGTGGAGGATCACGGTGGTTATGTCATGGGTAACCCGTTCGCGTTGAAAGCCATCGCCGGTGCGGTGAAGACGGCTCGCGAGTTGCGCGCTGAGAAGCGGGCTCAGAGGCAAGCCGCTGTGGAACGGGGGGAAGATCCCGCTCCTATTGAGACGGGCGTGATTAGGGCTGAAGACAGGGATGCCAATACAATCATGGATACCAATACAATCGTGGATTCCAATCCAGTCGAGGATGCCAAGGATGAAGGTGTGGTACGACCGGCAGATCCCACTCCTAATAGGACATACGTGATCAGGGCTGAAGACATGGACGCCGAAGATATCTTCTTCGACGATGAACAAGAGCAAGAGCAAGGCCAAGGCCCACCAGTGCCAATCATCCCGCCGACAGAAGAGATGTATCACCAGTATTTTACAAGCACAGCTCCCTTACCGAATCCATTCGCACATGCTTCCCTGCCAAGTCCCAACCCATTTGCTAGCAGGCTGGCTGCGATACCAGGTGGACGACCTTGGAGTCCCAGTCGAAATGCACAGACGGCTGGAGCCGTCTCGCGATACCTGGAGCTCTTAACGGCCCAGCCGCCATTAATACCGCATCCGTCTCCGGAAGACCCTTCTTCGCCATCGTCGTCTGAGATTTACATCGGCCCGATTAACCACGACGGCTACATCCTCAGGAGCCCCCTCGGCGATGGCGCAGGCATAGGTAGGGCCGAGAACGGTGAAGTTGAAGTTGAGACAAGGGAAGGAACCGGGGAGACGGGGTCGGGGTCGTGGGCTGTACACGGGGAAGCCAAGGCGATAGAAATGTTCCTCGGCGCTCCTCTGCGGAAGACCGCGCGCGTGCTCCATTTCATGGTGAAGGCCAAGGCGGGCGGGATCGACGTTGGCGGCTTTGACTCCGGCTTCGACCCCGAGACCTTCGGTCGCGAGCGGTGGGAGGGACTTGTTGTTGTTGATACGCCGGATGACGCTGCGCAGATCGTGCTTGCGGAGCTGCTTAAGTTGTCTGTGGTGGATTTCATACGTCTTTATGAGAAGGCTACTATTTTGCGGAATGACTTGTTTGAGATGGGGATTGTAATTGATTAGGGAGGGGAGGAGTGAGTTTGCCGTAGGGATTACTCGGGGGACCCTCTAAATTAATGTACGAAGTTCCGATATCTCGACATCACATCCAGTGTGTTTTATCGGAGTTCACTATATTATGTACTTTTCTTTTAACAATTGATACCCTTGCAAGCCTCGACGAGTCTTTAATTAACTGTAGTTCTACTGAGGTGGTGTAGGTAGTGTGGGTGAAGCTGAGTGAAGGGGTTCAGCCATGAATAGATTTGCGGGGATAAAAAGGGGTGATAAGCATCACAAAAGGGAGAGGACATGAATGATACAGTTGCGAAGATTTCTCATGAATTTAATTAAATTGCGTTCCTCCGGATCATTCAAATTCCGATTGAATTAAACGAATCAAATATCTGAAGGGCTTAGGAAGCATAGGTTAAGCCTGTCCCCTGAAGGCTTGAGACCCCGTCCGGTGCGAAGCTCATGGGCCTCACTTCACTATGCAAATTCTTAAGGCCGCTTCATTAATCTGCGGGTATTTATATGGTGATTATAAGAACCACGCATGGAACCAGTCTTTTAGAGCTTCTCTCTTGACTCCTATGCCCACTACTCGTCCGGAGACCACGTAGGCGCATCGCATCTCTGGTTATCTCAAGGAGGCAACAGTGCGTCTGATAGGCAGCGCAGAGCCGCATGTTACCGCCGAACTGTAAACTGAATGAAGCATGAACGACGGACCTGTACGGCGTATTTTAGTCATTCACGACCATGGAATACAATTACGGGCTGCGGGATAGGCGGGACTGAGCCTCAGTGGAAAATACACCTCTCTATCTGCGCATCTAGGATACCATTTATCTTGTTCATAACCCGTACGATATTTGAACGTCTAGGAATGACCAGGGGATGGAGTCTACTCGAGAGATCATGACCCTGCAGACTCGACAGCCTCTATTTCATTGGCCTTGTCATCCGATAGGGGAAACACCAGTGTCGAGGTGCATATTACTCACAAAGCCACATCTGCATCTGGTATCGTAAGAAAACACGGGCAACTAGCACCCATGCAAGCGCATTTGAGATATAGCGGCTCTGTGAGTTCATGGCTAGAGGCTCATTTAGCTCCTACGTAGGAACCCCCCCCCCTCTTGTCCTACTTTACTTATACGAACAAAACGAGAGACCCACCATTAGGAACGCTATATCACCCAACTAGTGATGACATACGCCGGGAATGACAGCGAAGTTCTATCATCTGAACGTTCACCGAGACAATCGCAAAACAGCGCATGAATCTTGATCGGTGGGTGGATTCTCTATTATAAGGCACGTTCCGGCTGCTTCCAATGATTTCGGACCAAAAATAGACTCATCACAGTTCATATAGTACCTATATTATTGTGTTCACCTTTTCTATGATAGCTTTAGTAAGCATGTTCGTCCTTAGATATGGATTCTTTTTCAGTACGATGATTCATACAGCTATCAGCAGTTGCTACGACGTGCTGGCAACCACTCTGACCATCTAGTTTTATTTAATCGGCTTATCTAATAGTTTCTATGATCCTAGGTAGTATGCTTGTGTTTGAGAGATGGGCGTAGGAAAGCATAACGGCGCAATTCGACGGGACCTGACAACCGAACCTAGAACACACGACAGTAGAAGCGTTTATCTTGTCTAATAAACAGCAAGCTTGAATTCGTCTCAGTTCGAAAGAAGCAAGCTAGTTGATGTTAATGAGACTGACTTAACGTTAGGGATTTAAACTAAATTAAGAGTCTAAGCAAGGAACCGTCGTGGGATGCCAAGCTTCAATTGGCCGGGTCTGATTTATAGCACGCCTCTGCGAGTCATTCATGTGTTCATTTGAGGTTTATGGGAAGCTGGGTAGATAGTAGCAAGACTTGATAGAACGCTTATACGCGGCCGATAATATAGACAAGCCCAATCGGCCAGTGACTCATTTAGAATGATGCCAAGCAGCCAATAGCTGTAGATTTATAGGCCACCAGGTCCTCCTCGCAACACCCCTTGCGGTAGAGTGTTACTAATGCACTCTTACACCATTCCAATACTGAAAATCCTCTAGCTCTTCCACATTTTCACGATGGCTCAACCAACAACTGCCGATCCGCTTTTCAACTCAATCCGCTACCTTCCCACCAATGAAGCCTATGACAGATGGGCCGAAGTTTATGACAGCGATGGCAACTTCCTGCAGGCATTAGACAACCTTGAACTGAAGACACTATTTCCACGATTCCTGGCGTCAATCAAGTCGTCAAAGCCCTGGCGTCTAGTAGATTTGGGTTGCGGCACTGCTCGCAACACGGCGCTTCTGCTCGGCGTTCCCGAGAGCGAGATCATAGCCCTGGACGCGAGCAAAGGGATGTTAGAAGTTGCGAAGACTCGCCTCTTGGCCTCAGATTCCGCCTCGGGGGCCGTCTCTAATATTCGCTTCGACATTTTCGATATGCTGGCCACTTCGGCGCCTCCACCTTCCGTGGCGCCTCACACCACAGACGCAATAATTAGCACCTTGGTCGTTGAGCACATCCCACTCGCCACCTTTTTCGCTCACGTATCGCAGCTTCTTCGCCCTGGGGGAGTGCTCCTCCTAACTAATATGCACTCCCACATGGGTGGGATCTCACAGGCTGGGTTTGTGGACAAGACTACGGGCGAGAAGATTCGGCCGACGAGTTATGCACACACTGTTGAAGACGTGATACTCGAGGCGCGTAAATGTGGGCTGAATGTTGAGACTGACGAGGAAGGGACAGGTATTCTAGAGACGGCTGTTGGTGAGGACATGGTTGAGAAGCTGGGGCTTAGAAGTGCGAAATGGGTGGGCATCACCTGTTGGTTTGGCGGTATATTTCGTAAAGTGAATTCATGAAGACCACGTGGGTAGAGGTTCGAATACAAATATAATCATAATAAATTCTAATAGTCCACACATGATCCCTATCCACTTGCCCAGTCGCTGGCCAATTTCCCCTTTTCTCTCCTTAGCTCCTTCGCACGCTAGCAAGCAGCCGAATCCTCAACTTCCTATCCTTACTGGAATTCTTGATGGTTTAAATGTTAGGCTCAGCGTATATTACATGTCCAACTAGTTTAATCGTCGTTAGGGGTTTGGTACGTGTGTTATAGAGGCAGAGGAATGCATTAGACAGAAATTGCTGTTGTAAGCCTTTTGGCAAAGCCGATCAAAATACTTCGTAACGTCTCTAGTTCGTGAATGGAAGAAATACATGTGAAAAGAGGATGGCAAAATGATAGCCCACCCCCGGTGACCAGAACAATTCGCGCGTGGTAGTGTTCATAGGCTTAGGGATTTGACATCACTACCAACTTTCAAGCCATCCTTGAGCGTAGGTCACTATATCGCGTTGGTTGCCGCTGTAGATGTCGAATGATCAACGCAAGAATCAATGAAGAACGACGTGGGTATGGCCAAAGCTAAAGGTGTGGAGTGTTGAAAAAGATGACCTGTACGGTGATATTATCTCGTATACCCCTGGAAGATCCTTTGTTGACCGCCAGCACACTTGCTATCATCTCATGGTGGTTTCCGCCCAGCGCATTGCGGACCAAATGGACTGCAGCGTTATCATCTTTGATGGTTCTCCTCTCTTTCATGGATGAATCGCTCATCAGTTCTGCGCCTTGGTCGAAGTAGAACCTTGGGTAATCCGGTACTCTTTCTTCACTATTCTTTTCAGCACAATCAACCGATACTCTTTCTTCACTCTGTTTTTCAGCGTATTCTACCGGAACGTCATTGAAGCCTGTACAACTGATATCCTGGTCTGTTCTAGCTTGTCCATCGCCATCAGGTGCGTCGCCCACGCCGGATTCAGGAGACTTTCTGTGTAGCCTGCATTTATCCCACCAGCTTATGAGAAGCTCGGCCGCATCCTCATTGGTGACAGTATCCTAGAACCCGTCTGATGCCATGATCAGGAAAGATGGCCTCGTGGGATCGATCTTGTGAGTGCTGACGTCCGGTTCAGCAGTTATATATGGTGGGTTTATTATTTGGCTTGATGGTTGTTTTAGGGCAAACTTATTAGCTAGATGCTCTTGGAGTGACTTTGACCGTTTTAAGTATCCGTCGCCAAAAGACCGTGTGGTCTTCAAGCCAAGTAATCGGCCGTCTTGGATCAGGCCTTTTTGGGCTCGGGACAGAAAGAGCTGCTCGCTCTTCGACAAGTTGGAATAGGTATGATCTTTCGATAAAGATAATAGGGAATATCCTTTGGATGATACTTCTGTTGTCACCAACACTGCTCTCGAATTACCAGTCCATGCAACGTGTAAATCCCTTGTTTCTGGAACGTATATAGAAAGCAGTGCACTTGAACCAGAATTGCTAATGGCAAGTGCCTTCACCTTGTCTTGCGTGGGTCTGTCGCTTTGGGCCACAATATCACTCCCTTCGATTATGGAATGATCGAGTTCTATGAATGCCTTCCTCATAATCGTACGAACCCGGTCTTCTGTCGCAGTTTTTACTATGGTCTCGGCGAAGCGCTTTCGGAAAAAAGCCAAGATATGCTTTTCCAGCACATCTGCTGTTTCCCAACCACCATGTCCATCGAAAATGCCCCATGTCATCCATTCACTTTTCCGCCTCCGTGGTGCAGGGAACCTTCCGTGAATAAAACGATCCCGAGTGGGATCATTCGAGGCCACCCGAGTGCCATCATACCTATTCACGCCTGGAATAGTTTCGACTTTGAAGTGATAGGCCTCTTGTGATAGGATACGCGTTACTTCTTCTTCATTAGGCCCTTGGTCAAAGAGTAATATCTCGGTCGGTGGATCGTTGAAAAGCGGTACTTCGACAGTGGAGGGCAAGGACTCTCTCAAAGACGGACTTTCTGATTGCTAGGATACGCGTTAATTCTTCTTCATTAAGGCCTTGGTCAAATAGCAATACCTCGACAGTAGAGGGACGTGTTAATTCTTCCTTATTAGGCCCTTGGTCAAAGAAAAATACCTCGGTCGGTAGACCGTCGCAAAACGGTACCTCGACGGTAGAGAGCAAGAATTCTCTTAAAGGCGGACTTTCTGATTGCATGGCTCGAAAAAAGGCTAGAGTCCAGCAATATACTGAGAAGTAAATATACGGCTAAAACTTGAAAGTAGATAACTATCCTTCAGCCACATATGTAAGGATTCATCATCAGCTTGATATGGACTCGGGATTAAACATTTACCTGTCGGGATTGCCACTGCACAGCACCGCAGAATGATATCCAATTATAAGCCGGAATTGAAGTGGTCGATTTGGATTGGTGAATAGCGTGGTGGTAATTACTATGCCGTGAGCCGGATGACCGAGAGAGTTATTGAGTTGATGACAAAAGTAAACACTGCACTGCAACGAGAAATATAGTATACGACATCTTGCAACTTCCTCGTGCGCGCTTTAGAGGACGAGCTTGCCTCTCTATAAGAACTGGTGCTGTTGAATTGGGAGGAACTCCTTATCATGAGATAGCGCCTAACCCGTGAGATGCAATAGCCCTTTGTATTCTTATTCTCGGATCACAGGCATGAAGGCGTATTGTATATGCTTGGGATGTGAACTAAATGAAGCCTTCCAGGGTGTTTTCTCCAGCAAGAGAGCCGTCAAAAATTATTATTAGCTATAGTTCATCTAAATTCTTGAATTTTATATATTAGACTAAGGAGAAAGGATTTAAGCTCGTGCAAATATAATGCCTCTAAGTAATAATCGGGTGCTTGTTTATAGCCTTAATAACTAGCTATTTTAATTTAAATATAAGTAGTAAAAAATAATATAAACTCTGCTAATTAAGTTAATTAAAAAGAAAACTAGAAATAAAAAGATGAAGAAAAAAATTCCCCACAGCTTTGGCTCGAACTGCCAACCTTAAAATTGCAAAAAGAATCCAGGGGCTAAGGACGTACCAGAATCCCAAACTGAACCGGAAAACCCTTGAATGCCTATGGCCCTGCCTGTGGCACAAGCGTTTGTCCTGCCGACTATAACCACTGCGCCATCAACCTTGGATGACATGTACCAGTGGAACGTCTATTGAAAGGCTGCGCACATATCAAGGCTTATAAACCCCCTCGCCCACCCCACTACCCCTATCCAGGCAACTGAGACAACAAGCAAAACGCCGAAACAGAGGACTTAAGGCCGAAAGGAATGCTGTACGTATAGCCTCACTCCCAGCAGGCCATGAGAATCTTCTGTCTGGACAGTCAAGGGTCCATGCGATCATAGAATATTATTCTCATATTGAGTCATTCTCCAAGCCCTGTATTCAGCCCTTGTGATAGAAATAGTACTTTTACCGCAACCAGCGTTACTTTGCAGATCACTCTAGCAAGAAAATACGTCCGATCAACCTCATCCTAAGATCCAAGCGTAAGATATCTACCTCTGATAATATCAATTTGCATGTGGTAATCATGTGGTAGAATCGGTGTAAAACTATTCGCTCTGCGTCTCATAATAATAACTGCATCACTAGAAGCTGCATGTATCCTTGGGATAAAATTATCTTAGTCGCACTTCATCAGATGCATGTGCTGTCATTCGCATAGACTCCAGTTAGGATTTCGCAGCATATCAATACAATCCGAACTTCCCTTGTTGCCATTACCAACACGGATATAGGCTCGGGGCTGGAACGATTGAGCTGCTGGAGAGGACGCCAATTCAATCAGTCAGGCATCACGCTTTGGCTAAGAAGAGAGTCGATCAGACGAGCGAGATATATCTTATCTTGTCAACATATATTTTGACGTAAGTTAATATGTTAAGGATCAGTTTAACGACTTAATATGAAAATGCTAGGATAAGAAAGACTATCGTTACTTCTTCGTTAGCCATCCATTGTCCTATTATACGACCGCTGAAACACGAGGGGAGATTACAAGGTCCCTAACTTCACGCTAATTCAGCCTCGATAATGCTCTCTAAGGACGATGGATGCTGCCATATCTTGCGGACCTCGAAGCCGGTAACCCGAAGAAGCTCCCTCCATCTCGCTTCTGTTCTCTCGGCTGCAGATATCAGATGCATGAGACTGACGTCTGCGACGCTCTGATACAATGTCGCCCCTGTACTCACAAGGACGCTCTCGTAAAGCAGAAGCTTGGAGTATCCCTTCTTCATCGCGATGGCGGTTTGGTTGAGAATGCGGCCTGCATCGGAGTCATCCCAATCGTGCAGGATTGCGTGCATGAAGTAAGCTCGAGCCCCTAAGTAGCGCAATGCATATTAGCTATAAGCTCACAACTTTCCAGTTCTTCAAGTGATGAGAAGCTTTTCAAACCCGAGAGAGGTATAACTCAATTGAAAGCACTTCGCCCAAAGAATTTCATTTACTCACCTCTTACTGGTTGAGGCGTGAAAAAGTCGTGAGCCAAGATTGTGATCTTATCACTAACTTTTGCCATCGCGATGACGTCTGGGGTGTCCTGTAAAATGAGTTTCCCGCTAGGCAGGTCCGGATACCGATTTAGTAGGCGCTCAACGTCTACACCATGAGCACCTCCCACGTCGACGAAAAGTGGCACTTCGCCATTGGTGTCAAAATCGCTCATGAGGATCTTCGTATCGTAGATCTCAGTCCAATCGAGCTTATAGGCTGCCATCCCGCGCATGAAGCCAATGAAGCTAGCCTGGTAGTCCGAGTTCGCGCGGCAGCGCTCGAACATAGCCAGCCGTTCTGGCGTCAGATTCATGTAGCTTGAGTTTCTTGGGTCTAAGGGTTCTGCGTAAGCTGTCCGCGCCAAGAATTGTGGCAACATTCGGCTCGAATCTAGGCCATGATGCGTCCTTTTCCAGGAGAATCATCGTTAGAGGAGTCGGGGTTACGACACATGAGAAGAGAAGCAATGAGCTTGCTACATACCCCGACAGGATCGTTTGCGCGACAGGCTCTCCCGTCTGTCCTAGCGCCTCTGAGAAGGCAGTGGCGCCGTATCGATCTTCTCCAAGCTCCCGAATGACGTTTTCCGCAGCTAGAAGGCGAAACAAACGACCTTCCGTATCTTATCAGTGAGGGTTTTTTTGAAGTGCCTAGGCAGGCATGGAGCGAAAGGGGAGTCCACTGACGGAGAAGCATCAAATCACACGGTATTCGAGCCAAAGTGTGAAGTTCAGAGAGGGATATCTCCCGACGCTTGCTTAAATGCCACGCCTCCCAAATCCCGATATCCATCACGACTTGCACGGCCATGTGGGTGTTACCGTTGATCCACGATAAGCGCCATGCGCGCTCGAAAGGAGTCTCTACGCGAGCGAGGAGTCGTCGCGTAGCTTCTGCAATGGCTACACGGTCGCCGTGGCCATCGGAATCATCTTCGCAATCGGAGACTTGAATGCTGTCGAGAAGGGCGATGAGCTCTTCAGTTCTACTTGACGGCATTTTGGGTGTTTGGGGATCTCAGAATGCGGAGACATGCCGACGGTGTTCCTTATTAGCACGAATCAAGACGCCAGGTATCTCCTAGTGTATGGGAAGGACTAGCGTCAGCTAGCCGCAGGCTTCAATGGAAAGCTAGGCATGATCGCGGCAAGGTGTTATCGCAATCGTCAATAGTGAAAAAAAAATGGTTGGAAGTGCAAGGACGTACGATGAAACCATATGAGGGCTGAAAAGGGACTGGGGTTAGCACGCACAATCCCGAATTACACTTACGTTTGGTTATACGGAATTTCCGGCTTCGAAACCGGAAACCCAGTCCCCTTGTCTTAGAACCCCGTAACTTATATCACTATGAGTTAAGGTAGCGGCCTACGAGGGCGCCCGCGTGCTCAACTTACCAAGTTGTCGGCCATTGACGCCAACACGAATAAATCTTCATGCTTGTTTTACGTTCAGCTTATGAGTACGTTGTTTGAAGTCCCCGAGATTACTAAAATGCTTGAAACAGTGCCCATGAGCCCTATGCAGAGCGGTATACCATTGTGGCTGTCGTGGCGCAGTTTTTGGAATAGGAGGTACCTGCCGCTGTACGCGTTTACGGGTTACGGAAGAACGGCGAGTACTGTATTCAATTGGCCTCGTTGCCCTAATGACAAGGCGCCTAGTTACAACACATTCGAGTCCCAATAGCTTAAGAAGAACTCGGGTACCGTAATTTGCCAAGTAGTGTCGGTTTAAACAACTACGTACTTTCGTTACACTTTTGGATCAGGCGCCACTTATACCCCAACTAAAGCAGTCCCCTGATGTGCAGGCCAGATCGAACCAGGACATCACCACCGCCTCCTGGTTCTGAATATTGTGTGTCACGCCTCCGGCACTGTAGGCCTCAAACCAGTCGTTTTTGCCATAAACATACTTCGTCCAATTACTCACGGGCGTATTGAGAGTCGTGCTCGTGGGTGTCTGGGAGTAGCCAAAGACAGCATTCCATTCCTTGACCTCCTCCCCGAAGTCCGTGTAATTCAGTGTCTCGTCAATCGTCCCATGGAAGATCTGTATTTTCGGCCTCCACCCGCTATATCCTGGGTAAGCCGCCGTAACTAATGCGGCCCACTGCTCTGGCGTATGTGTGATTTTCCCGGTCGCACACGCGTCGCTCCAAACGCCGTATCCATTCCCAGCGAAGCAGCCGAAGGGGACACCGGCAAATGCGGAGCCGGCGGCGAAGACGTCCGGGTAGGCTCCGATCAGCGTGCTCGTCATCATTGCCCCCGACGACACGCCGGTGACGAATACGCGTTTCGGATCGCCGTTGTATTTATCCAGTGTCCAACGCACCATGCTGACGATCCCCAAGCTGTCCCCGCCCGCATCGTGCGCTAAAGTGGCGTTCGACGACACATCCCAGCACTTGTCCGCCGTGTTAGGGCTGTCCGGGTAGATGACGATGAACCCGTACCGCGACGCCAAAGTCGCGTATTGCGACCCGGCATAGCACGCTTGCGCGTCGCCGTGGCACCAGTGGGGATTGACTAAGATGGGAGGATTGGCCGCGAGTTTGTCCGGCACGTAGATGAAGAAACCGACATTTCTAGGGTTTGGACCGAAGTCCTCGGTGACCTTGGTGAGCGAGGCCGCACTCACCCCGCCGGCCGCGAACAGCGCCCAAGGTGTCCAGCGCATAATGAGTATTTTCTAACAATCAGACTTCGTGAATCTAAGAAACTATGTAATTTTCTACCAAATGGCAGGCCAAAGGAGACATATATACCCGCTAAGACGAACAACTCGCTCTCAACAACCCCATGGCTCGCTCAGTCCTCTACGAACTACAGAGTCGGTCGAGGACGGAGACTGGTGCTCCGTTGCCATTCTGAGCAAGGGCCGACGGGGCCGTCGCCCTAGGCCTCCGTTGGAACTTTGGATTGGGCACATAACAGATGACACATATTACCGTGGTGATAAAAAAAAGCGAAAAGGGCCAGTCAGTCATATTCTTTAGGAACTCTCTTGTATAATATTATATCTATGTGGTAGGTAGACAAAGAGAGTGTTGTGTATTATTGTGCTAGGCATCATTAGTGTTTTGCCGGCCTGTTTGTTCATGGCCCTAACCTACCGCCCAGTGCAGCTGTGACAAGAACTGTCACGGGCACTGGCCAATCGAAATGAAGACGCTTTCCTATTCGGGTATTTGGACCAACACGTTCATTTTATCTCTATCTTTGTGTTATTGAACTCTGATCATCTTACCTTTCGGGAATTTGCGAAACATACCTGATAGCTCTCTACTAAACGCAGCTTCGAGTTATGGCGATTAATGTGTTCCTTTCAGGAAATCTACCTCACCGCATACGCTCGAGTCTCGCCAATCCCCTCCATAGTTCTTTCTTGCTGAACAAAGCACGGATCGGTACAGTTACCTTTAGTGTTCAAGAGGATCCTACAACGATTCTATCGCTCAATTCGCTAGTTGATTTTGATTAAGTATCATTTATCACGGCCTACAAAGTTGCAATATAGCAATCAATTATCACAGTGACATAAGAGAAGATACGTGGAATTAAACATTGGTAAAAAGAAACAAGCAATGTATTAGGTACCTACCATAAAGTCTATATTACTCGGGTATTAGCTATCTTACCAAATGAGCGAACAAAAGCATCCCGATGCATAGGCATCGTCTTTATACCACTTGGGAGTTGGAATGCTGACGCCCTTCATTAGGCGCAATATCCGATCCTCCCTGCACGGTCATAGCAGCCTCCGCATACACGCCTACCTGAGCCGTCCTTTGCTTGTTGGAGATGCTCTTGCAGGGTGACATGCCTTGACCTTTTAGTACAATGACATTGGCAATATCCAGGATGGTGAGGCCTCTTACTCAGACCTGGGTCATTTGGTAGCCTTTCAATAAAGTCAAGGACGTTGTCGTTGTTGGATGAGTGCATTGAAGGCATCTTGAGGGAATTTCAGGATTCTGGAGTTGAATTAGACTGTGAATGTGTAAGGCCTGTGATTATTGTTAGGTTCTGAGTTGGAAGTTGAAGATCCCACGATAGAATTCTGGGCAGCGACAAACTACATTTATGGTTCGACATAGGCATCACAACGGACAATGAGATTGAAGTTGTTGAGAAACGGGCTTATTGTTCTTCGTATCATTCCATAATGCCTTTGTTCCAATGTTCAAAGCAGGGATAAATACCGGTCCACGGAGAAAGGGTACGACTCTAAGGGGTATTTGAGAACTAAAGTAATGTAAGGTAATACTTATTGTGACATGTAACTTACCGGTTCATAGGATGTTTTGTGTCTCGGTGGTTTTTTTTAATCAAGCCGATCCGGTCGTAATGGCAGGATCCCCTTAAAGATGCAGTACACATGTGGAGCTGCTCGGTCTCTAAGGTGGTTATACAAGCCGCTACGGCCAGGGACAGGCGGGCTGTTGATGTTCAAATACCGGAGGAAGAGGGCTATGAGCGGGAATAGCTACCTGCCAATATTGAAGGTAGGTAGGTAGCAACCTACTTAGGCCCCCAAGCACACATCTAAGTACACTCCTCCTCTGCATACCCTAGGTAACTTCTACCAGTAAGTACCGTACTAGGCGCCTGCCTACTAGGTGGTACACGCTATACGCGACTACCTGCCTCAAGGTACCTGCCTCAAGGTACCTGCCTCAAGGTACCTGCCTCAAGGTAATTACGTATGGGTCGGCATCGATTCAACTTCCTCTACAATAGTCGGACCAAGCCAACCCATTCTATTGACTCTTCAGAGAAAGTGCTTTACTTGAAGAGTATACTAGCTTGGTTCCCGGGAAGAACCAAGAGACGCATCACACAGCACTTAAGACATAGACCAGTTAACTAAAAGACCTACAGGCAGCATCATTTCACCTCGCTTGATATTACTCCGCTTTGGATACACTGTCTTTTCATCATAAATCATCATGATTCCCACCATACCCACTATGTCATACAACCTGATTGAACCCGAGGTCGTGAAGCGGCTCAGCGGTGAAAAAAATTCCATCAAACTCCTCTTGGACGCTATCGTCAACCTACAAAGCTATGGAATTCGTCGTTCCGTGGCCCTGCCCCAGATTATTGTTGTTAGAGCCCAATCTTCCGGCAAATCGTCCGTACTAGGGGCCATCTTGGGAATACGCTATCCTTTCGGGGCAGAATCCTGCACGCGTTTTCCCACGGAGCTGGTGCTTTGTCCCGATCCGCAGGCCATGTATCGCGTGCGAACCCGGCTTACGTCTACCTCCACTGCAGCATCTATCTTCAATCTCGATGAGACGCCGTACGACTTCGACGAGACAGCGTACAACGAAGAAGACCTACAACCTATTCTCGAAGAAGCTAAGGCGTCCTTGCTCCGAGATGGTGCTACCTATTCAAAAGACGTATTGCGCATTGAGATACACTCACCACGTGTCCCTCGTTTAACTTTTGTCGATCTTCCCGGTTTTGATTCCTTTTCCGGGACAGATAAATCCGCTGATGGGCGCGAGATTGTATTAAAGCGCCTCGCTTGGTCCTACGTGGCGCGGGAGAACACTATCATTCTTGCTGTCGAGACGGCACTCGACCATCTTACTGAGGAAAACGTGCTCTTGAAAGAAATTAGGCTCTATGATAGGAGCGGGCAGCGAACACTTGGCATTATTACCAAGCCTGATTTATTTGTCCCACGTACCTCATATCCTGAACTACGCCAAAAGAATATCTCACAGAAGACCGCCTGTTCATGGCATATCTTGCTTAATAGAAGCGAGACGGAGGCTTCACTGCAACCTAGAGAGATGTATTCAAAGGAGAAGATTTTTTTTGCCTCGGGTTTCTGGTCCCAAGCTTCTTCAAACTGCCGAGGTGTCGACGCTCTTCGCGGAAAACTCGCCACCTTACTCCTAAATCATATTTCCAAGGATCTGAATACGCTTATAAAGGATACTAAAGCGGAAATGGACATTCGAAAAGAAAAGTTGGAGCACTTTGGGTCCCCGAGACCATCACCACTACACCGCCGTGCATATCTCGTTAAATTGGCCGCTCGGTTTCAGTCTCTGGCTGTTCGCGCGATCGAGGGAAATTATTCCCACGACTTCTTCAGCGGCTTCTACAAAGACACAAAGCTATCTATCTCAAGGGTCGAGGAAAATCGCCTCAAGATTCGAGCTCTTGTGCGGGGTTTCAATCGGCTGTTTTTCCATGTCCTAGAAGCCCGAGGTTCAAGACGTACCATCGTTTCCGACGAGAACGGAGATAAATCTAGAGAACGTCGAGCGGAAGATTTGCCATCATATTCAAGAGAATATCGGCCCGATGTCCCCGAAACAATTACAAGAAGCGCAATAATCACCGAGTTGGGGAACCTTTTGCCTGCCAACGCGGGGACTGAATTATTAGGGACTACGGACGATCTTGCGTTGGACCTATTTCATGATCAGGCTCGCCCATGGGAGTCAATTGCGGACCATCACATTACTTTCATATTGCACTGTGTGAAGGTTTTCACTGAGAAGCTTGTGGACTATATAACGGACCAAGACGAAAGGACCTGTTCTGCAATTCTGGACAATATTGTCGAACCGTTTTTTGAAAAGCGTAAATTGCTACTAAAGCAAAAATTACAGGAGATACTCTCTCGTGTTAAAACCGGCTGCCCGGAGCTGATAGCAGCAGAGTCCTTTCTAACACATAGCCCAGGACATTACGTTGACTTTCAGAATAATGGTGTCCCGGGAAAATCTACCGAAGACCGAAAACGCCTACTTGCTAGCTTGATTGATAAGTCGGAATTATACTATAAGGTGGCCATGCCTATCCATTAGAAAGAGGTCTTCCTTACTAATTTATCCTAGTCATCATTACAGGTGTTTAGGGAAAACATTATTGTCGAGGCTATCGAACAATACATTATGCGGGACATTCCAAAAATCTTCACAACCGAAGCAGTAACACAGATGCCAGATGAATTGCTAGAACGATTAGCGACTGAACCTGCCGAGCTCATAGTCGAACGACTGACAATAGAAGACGAATGCGACGAACTTCAGTGGGACCTTAATCTCTTCAAGCAGTACAGAAGCCGAGACTCAAAAGGTATGTAGACAATCAAAGACAGGGGGGGGGGGGGGGGGGGGGGGGGGGGGGCGGCGGGGCGGGGGGGGGGGGCGGGGGGGAGGGGCGGGGGGGGGGGGGCGGCGGAGCGCGGCGGGAAGG